>JAHWXV010228839.1:0-10272 GCA_024586415.1 Phrixothrix hirtus | reverse complement strand
ATAGCGAAAAAAGTTATACCACATTTTCTGCTCTATTTTCGATTTGCTACCACCTGTTACAAGGACGAACGCTATTTACTTTACACCCTGTATACATATATATATATACATATATATATATATATATATATATATATATATATATATAAATAAATAAAACATATAGTTAAGTATAACGACCGCAAATAGTTGACTTCGTTGTCAAGCGCCGTGATTGGTTCAGGACCTTAACAACGAACTAAACTATAACTAAAATAACGTTGATAAGATTAACAGTTAATCATTTGTATAAAGAGAAAGGTTACAATGTAAATTAAGAATGAATTTGTTTCCTTCTCAAACCTCTACGGTGCCATTGAGCGAACAAATACAAAAAAGTCTAAGATCTACAAATTAAAGCAGTCGACAACTAAATCAAAGAAAAGGACGAAAATATCCTAAATTGCAACTGCGCTACACCATCTCCTATCAGAAAGACAATTTATCAAACAACACGAAATACAAATACACACTATTAGGCCCGCCAAATAAACGTAGATTAACAACAAAGTGACAAGAGACGAAGTCTTCACCCCAGTAAATAAGACTCCAACAAACACTAATTTGAATATACTAAAATTCTCTACTACCTTAACAAGAATTTCTCTTTCTAAAATTTCCAGTGGGATGCGAACACGCTACTGAAAGTCAAACTGGAACTCTCTAATCAAAGAACCCAAGACTCCCTCCACCAATAGTTCTTAGGAACAAAGATTACTACCTAACTAGAGAAAATGCTGAAAAACACAATCTATTCTTTTATATGGCACTCACAACTTTCCCGAAGGACTCAAAATTTTTACAAAGTCGTACGACAATTTTAGAACATTTTTAAGAATGGTGGACTAACTGAAAGAGCTACCATACCTTCCACCTCTCTGAAGAAAAGAAACTGGAAGTAGTTATAAGAGGTATTGCAAAATCGATACAAATCGAAGATATTTCCAAAGATTTACACGATAAGAGGTTGACTTTCAATTCGATTAATCGTTTAGCTAACAAAACTCGAAAATTCCGTTTAATGCTAGTAGGCATAAAAAAACACGAAAAGGGCAAAGAACTTTTTCAAGTAAATGAAGGTCTGAATTTAAAAGTTACAATAGAACCAAAGCGTAAGCCAGTAATGCCTTACGATGTTTTAGGTACCAGCTGTATGTGCACGTAGCTTCAAGATGTTCAGCGGTGTTTCGATGTTTCAAGTGTATATATCATAATCCCTTTTTTGAATGCAAGAAACTTAGAACGTCTCCTGCTAAATGCTACAACTGCCGAATTGGACATACCCCCAATGTTAGGATCTGTCTAGCCGACCTGGAGAAGATTAAAGAAAGGGAAACTCAAGAAAGAGAAGTGAGGTACTGGAAAGTAAAGGTTACACCTAGTATCCCTTATTCACGTGAAATTACACAATGTCCCAGCGCAGAGCTGGACGTAGAAAGTAAATTAATGTTCACTGTTAAAAAACTGTTATCCAAAACAAGTATAACGAATTGATTGTTTCTGGATGAGTAGGTGTAACATTTGGCGCAAGGACCGCGCAAATAACCGAGTAGGCTGTGTAGCAGTTCTTATACACAAATCAATAAGGGCTTTAGCAATTTCGGTATTATTCAATATAAGCACCTCAATTGTAGAAAACGTTGGAGTTCAAATTCAAATAAATGGCCTAATATCTTTTCGGTATAAAATTCTCCAAAAAATCAAATTCTATAGTCCGATCTGAAATATATCCAATCTAGCATTCCTATAGCTGTAGGCGAAACACTGCTTGGGAGAGCGGAATTGTAAATATAAAACACTCTTTTTAAATTTAGTATCAGCAACAGAAACTTAAAAATAGTGGGCTCAATGGATGCAACGTCAATCCCGCTACGTGCACGAGGCGATATAATCGATACCTTAATAACCAACAAAATTTTATGGCATGTTTCTTGTGAAACAATTTATAGTTTGAAATCCAACCGTATTTCGGTAATAATGGAAATTGCATCCTCGGCGCTAGTCAAACCTACATACACAAATTGGCTGAAATACATCTTCAAAATACTATTCTTAACCAAACCAAAATTTATGAAACGGTTGGGAACCTTTCTACAATTGAAAAGAATTATCTAGAGGGTCAGTATGCTGTCATTCGCAACAAAATTAACAAATGGGTACCTGTGCATGAGAAAAAGTTGAAAATGCGGCAAATGAGCATAACCAAAAAGACATGGGCGCATTCCGGCAATCCCGCTCATAAAATTTGTTTTATTAATGTTGAAAAGAAAGTCAGTAACTTAATTAATTAAACTCAAAAAAGAAAACCATGTTAGAAGAAACTGATTTTAACGGGAACAATCAATTATGGAAGCGACTATGAGAAGAACCGAATTTAAATTTTCATGCTATGCATAATTACCAAATTTTCTTCAATATTTCTAAAAAATATGATGCAATAGGTCGACATCTAGAGGTCAATTTCTCCAATAATAATAAGGATCTAACCAACCAATAAAATCAGAATAATTTCTCTCCATCATGTAGAAAACCCCGCAGAATCATTATAGAAAATGACTTTCAGCTAATCTTTTTAAAAATTCCATATGCTGTAATTATCAAGACGTAGAACAGAAGTTTCCATGGTGCGAAGGTTCGATTGCGGGTAGTTTTCTAAATAGAGCACAAGTACAAATAACTTCATCTGGTAAATATAATCCGCTAGTGAGTTTAAATTGATTCATTATTCAAATAGAAGAATCTGTTATTGTTAGTTTGCTTAAAAAAGCTCCCGTTCACTTCACTGTCATCACCCTATAGTGGAAAAAATTGCTGCCATAGTACGGCTGCTATGTTATATATGTAATAGATCGTTCAGTGTTCATCAATTGGCACGTATGGATAGTGATGAGAACGTAACTAAACGTCAAATAGTTATTACAATGCGTGCTGAGTTTGACCATCCCTCTCTACATCTTGATGATAATGCAAGGTTGTGTATGAACTGTCATTTACTGATGAAATGGCTATTAACGAGGCAGATTATACTTCTCTACGTTTAAGTCTCTTGACTCAAACAGCATCCCAGATTTGCGTTATTTGTAGTGCTCACGATAATGTACGGAGGTTATCAATATAGTAGAGCTCAGGTCTTCATAGAAACAAATATCTATGCAGGTTGTCGGCGATATAAAGATATTATTTAACACACGTAAACCCAAGCCCCTTCTGAACATAAATATGTAGGAATTGTGCTTTGAAAGAAGTTAAAACAAAATTAAAACTCTTAAAAGCAGTGAAGCCACAGGACGTACCTACCAAAGCTTTGAAATTCGTTCTGAACCGGCCCTCGTAGAGTTCATCGACATTATAAACGATATTTACCGTACGGTAATGCGTAATGCGTAGTGCGTCGGAAGATCCAATTAATGGGGCAAACAGACGACCAATCAGTTTACTGCATGGTCTGGTAAAATTAACAGAACATTTTGCCAATGTTCTTTTGGTAAGTTATTGGTTTCCGGAAAAAGCTTTCAGCTGTACAGTATGCAGAAAACCAGACCAATACATTAATTAAAGCAAGAAGCGAAAAACTCCAGGTGTGCATATCCTTATTTGACATAGACAAAACGTATGATAAGGTTTGGAATGATGCTATTATCCTTGATATGCCCTTCTCAAGTTCCCTATAGACATTATCCGATTTACCAGTTCGTTTTTACAAGATACAGTGTTTAAAGTGAAGGTCGTTCGGACATTTTGAATTGAGAAAAGCAAAAAAGGGTCTCCTGCTGGATTCACCCTTTTCTCCTACCTTATCTAACATCTTTCTTTTTGACTTTGCTGTATTGGATGACGGGAAAGGTGCTAGTACTTTTCAATTCGCTGACGACACAGCAATCTTGTCACCAAGCTTACGCGAGAGCGAGATTAGTGAATGCCTAGGAAAGACTGGAAAATTACTGTAAGCGATGGAAAATTAAGTTAAATTGCCAAAAGACACAAGTAATTCACTTTATAAAAGGAAAATGCAAATCAAGCTTAGGTAAGTACAAAGTTAACACCAAGGGTATGTATCTGGGCATCTTTCCAACACATAAAACGAATAGATGGTATAATGAAGAAATCTATCTTTACAATTGCCCTAAAAGTAAAATATTAGCAACCAAGACTTAATACCGATTTTAACCTATGGAGAATGTTTGTGGCTTCTGGGATCTACAGAAGCCAAACTCGCCATAACAACGGGTCAAAATAAGATACTCAGGTTAATAACAGACGCTCCCATTTATATTAGAAATTCTGATTTACGCCCTTACGCAAAGCAATAGGAGAAATTTTTCTGGAACTCTTCGTTACATCTTCCTCAACTCTATTAAAAATTCATGCTCCTAAATTCGGATATGCTGCTTTCATTTTGAGATTCTGTATCTCTTTGGAAAATTCTCGGAAACAATTTTTGTCAAGGAAGATGTTTCTTAGGATAATCTTCGCCATATAGTCTTGAAGCTAATGCCAAATTTTTGTCAACTCAACAACAAATAAAAATTGTGTCGACTAACTCTTCTATGAATTACTAACTGGAGCCATTCCAATAATCTTCAACACAACGAAGAAATAGAAGCAATAAGCAGAAAAACTAGAATGCACTTCCCGCGATTTTTAAAACATTTGACAAGCTGAGCTAAGATTATTTTGAAAGCCATTAAGCTCATCTGATGATTTAAATCATAGTAGCGTTGTATTCTATAAGTGTAATGGTATTTATTAATAAAAGTTACATTTTAAACTGAATATCTGTTTATCTCGGAAACCATACATACGAAATGTAGCTTATTAGGACTTACGAAATCGTTTATTTTGATCACACACGGTGCCACTGCGGCATGGTGCAAACGATGTGAAATACTGTACACCAACAACGCTAGTGTTCGTCATTGTAATGTCGATTAGAACAATTCCTAATTAATTCTTTTACAGTAACTTCAAAGGAAATGAAAATTATCAGACACAAAAAACCTTCGTCGCTTTACTTTATATGAGTGTGATCCAAAGGTGACCTGGAATTCAATTTTTTATGGCGTATTTAGTTGGGATAGCAACCAAATTCGTGTATAATCATTATACAGCAACTTTTATTAAACAGATCAAGAGAACCTCAATAGCCATCAAAGCTGTAATTGATGTTGGCTGACAACACGTGCGATACTAGAAGTCACACTACAACAGTAAATTAAAAAACAAGTTTCATAAGATATTTTTTATCACACGAGTTCAAGTTTAGAAAACGAGGCTTGTGGAGGTGAGTTTTATAATGAGCAGGTGTGATAAAACGTCTTATGAAACGAGTTTTATGCACTATTTTATCTATTTGCTAAAAATTTAGGAAAAAACACACTTTTTTGATAGTTGATGACATTGACGCTTTAACTTTTGAATATAAAGTTTTGCAAATTTTATTTTCGATTTTTACGTTCAATGGGGTTAATTACTAATGTTACCAACCTTTTAAAATAAAATAGTCTGTGTTGAAAAGAAGGCCATTAAGAAACTCAAATGGGTTTCAAACTGAGCTCATTTCGATACGCAAATAGATATAATTTATTTTTAGTCTTATTTATATGTTTAATGTGCAAGTCAATTTATTTTTATTTTGTTAATATTGCTATGAAAATTTGTTTTCTAGAAACAATAAATTTGTTATGTTTATCACAAAACCTCCAACAAATAGAACAAATAGAAATTCTTTAGGTGAAAGACCTCAAAATAATTAAGTAAAGTTTACGACTTAGTGAGGTACTTAAATAATAAAAGCAAGGATCTGTTTGGTACACCCGAAACCAGCCTGTGACCGGTTTCGTCCTCTTGGAACGCATCATAAAAGCGTAGCAACCCTGGTTATGAAATACAAATCCTGCGAAGCTTATGTACATATATCGTGTAGTTTTAATATATTAATACATTATTCAAATACCATCTTAGAAAGGGTATCATGAAAGAAGTATAGGAAATTGTTAGCTGAAGTGAACTAATGCACAATAAAGTTAAAATTGACATAGTTTTAAAAAGCTATTAAATTGATTTTTATTAAACTTATTAAAATTTTAACTTAGATCATAAAGAAATCCAATTCCATACTCTTAGCGGCTAGTTTGTAATAAAGCATTACTAATAAAATCTGTAGGATAAAAAAAAGGACCTCAAACATGTTTATTAGATATTCTGTGCTAGAATTGTTGGATTCAATCGATATGCGATAAATAAGCACTCACTCCAAAAATATTTCATGGATAATAAGTCAGCTATGTATGTGGAGATAAAGAAGTCCATGACATTATTTTACAAGCTCAGGACGAGAAGTGGCACGACTCAATATGAATACGAAATTTTTACTGGAAAAAGCGAATACACTTTGTACAACATCTCAATTCCTTCTCTAAAATAGTTTTCTTTGCGATTCTCAAAATATTCATTTACTGTCCATTCTCTTGACCTCTGACCAAAGTTTTCATACAGATATTTTTAAATCAAAAAAGAGACCATAATCTAATGTTGCTAAATCCGACGAATAAGGCGCGTGGCCTACTAACGGGAACCTTCATTCAACGCTGAAACTCCACTCATGTGGGCAGATGCAATATCGTCATGATATAGAACCTATTTCTCTATCATACCGGACCGTGTCTCCAAATTCATTAAAAAACCACCCAGGAGGGCGGCGTAGTATCTTCTCGATATCCTTTTACTCGTTGAAAAATTGCCGAGTAAAATATCTTGCATATTCCATAAAACGGATGGCATCGTCTTCCCGATTGAGCCAACTGCTTTTTATCTCTCCGAAGAAAAGAATAATGCTACAACCATTACTTTAAATGTTGTTTTGGTTGTGGGGTGTAAAGATGTACACGTGCTTGGTTTAATTTCACAAATTAATGGAAAAACTCCAACCAAATTTCATGAAACTTGTTTTCAGCTGACAGTAAACGTGATATCTATAATTTATTTTTTTAATAAAATGTACCTATTCCTTTAAAATACAAGGTGCCCCAATAAGACCTTCTACATTTTAAAAGCTAAAGAAACATATAGAAGCTTGTTCAGTCTAATATACAAAATGGTATTGAAAATAGTTTTCAATTAACGTGTTTTGAAAATTACATCTGCTAGATGGAGTCAATTGTCAATACACATTTATAGACTATTTCTAAAGAGTTTCATCAGCAAACGTGTTATGTCTTGTGGTTTAGCTGCAACCTCCTCTTGAATTGTTGTCACGTGGTCGACCTTAGGTTAGGGCGGATGTGTGTAAACCTTAGTTTTAAGGTAACACCACAGACACAAAATATTAGGGGCGAGGTGTAGGGAACGAACTGGCCAACCAACATTATCACGTAACAAGTAAGTTTTTCAGTTCTCTTAGCACTGCCATTGAACTCAAACATGGCAACTTAACGTTGGGACATTATCATAACTGTTAACGTCCACTTTAAAAATAAATAAGGACCAATAATGACATCTCTGTAAATAGCGGACATTTTAAGAATGGCTTATCACTGCACAATATAACAGCATTTTCTGGAACACTTTGCAAAGTATTTTCGAATGGTTTGTTGGTTTAAACTGTTGAGCAACCATCAATTCTTCTTAAGTTTTCCCTAGGATTCCCAACAGCTGTTTTCTTGGTGACTATAAAACGCACTATCCCACAGCATCAATATTATCAGAAGTACGAGCACTTGCAACGCTGAACCTATTGTGCGGAAATTTTCGACCCACTACAAGTCAGTCCTCTGATTAAGAATATATTCATTACGTGGAATATTAAACCGTAAGCGAAACGTTCTTTACACTGTAATCGTTGTTTTTGATAAACATTTTAACTGCGTGGCTGTCATGTGCTCCTGAACAACCCATAATGGAGAATGAAACTAGTAGAATAGTGGTCAGCAGAGAGATTATTTCTACTCCTCTCTTCCCTTTACTTGCTGCGCCACAACTGATCAAAGAATGGGAAATTTTATTATCTCATCTTTATAATTTATAATTTCTGCATATCCAACAACATCAATATTCTGTCATTTAAGACTATATCGTAGACTTTATCAATCAATTTTGTGGTGTCCATTCTACAGATTTATTTACCACATGACAACGGGTTTTCTTTGTCGACACATTTTATAACGAAATGCTTTACTACAACATGATACTCAATATTGTCTATCTGGTCAGAACACAATACACTATTCCATTCTTTCAGCTACTAAACAAATACCAACAGTCGGAACAAAATTGAATATGTGTACCTTTAGAGTGATATATCGCAAAATAAGGTCACGCACTCGCAACTTTAGTGTAGCATTTTTGGGTGATAGTTCGCACTAGTTCTCAGGGCAACCTCGCAAATAAAGGGTTGTTATGGAAAAACAAGTATTATGACGTTTCTCAATACGACATTAAATCATACAGAAATGTTTAATAGAAATGTCTGTATAAATCAGCTCTAAAGAGAGTTTTAGCGCTAATATAGCATTTAAAGGCTTTGAAGGCACAGGAGTAAAACAATTTTAAGATGCGTGTGTAATTTAAATGAAACATGCCATCTTGCATCTCGAGTTTTTAAAATACGTTAATGCAAGCGTATCGCCTGACATTATACGGATAATTTTTTTTAATTCGAAATGAAAGTGAAAATTGAGTTCACTGTTTATTAATGACTACTGAGGTTCACTTTCACTTTACGATTTTGTCAACAAAGAAAATTTTTGATAGTGGTCGTTAGGAAAGTCTCAGAAATTTCATCAGAGGCCAGTGCAAGACTTAAAAGTGTTGGTCTGGTGTAGTGTCAGTTTTTAGAATCGTTAGATAATTCTTTTTCTCACCACAACGGTAGAATAGTTACCGTTAATTCAAATCGTTATGTAAATGTGTTATAATTTTTATTTACCTAGCATTCCAACACTTGGGCAAAGACAGCATAGGGACAGAAATTGATCGCCAAGGTTTTAGTATTTATCGGTACATGATTATTTTTGATGGGCATATCTGAAAGAGGGGGTATATGAGAATCGAACCCAAACCATTCAAACACTTCTGGACAGCATTTTTCGGAAACTCAAGGCATCGGTGAAAACCTCCCTGTTCGAGTATCGCAAAATTATAAAAATAAAATTAACGTAATTAGAAGTTATGAGTAGTCATTTAATCGACATAATTTATAAAAAAGTAAAACTGCTTAAAACAGAGATATTATTGGTTACCAGTTTATTTTATTTAATTATTTAATACTCTTTCTAGGGGATTATGTCATCTCAGTTGCCGAGTTCTGCATAAACGCTCGAGAATTATTTGTTTCAATCTTTGAAATAAACCCAATAGTCTCAATTTATATTTAAAGTGCATAACTAACTGAGACGTAAAACTAAATGAAATTAATTAAACAAACTTAAATTGAAAACAGATACTCGTTTAAAGACACTTTTAACTATTTAGAAGATTAAAATCGCAACTTTCTAAATAAAAGGTACAAATCTGATTATGAAGGATTCCTTGCTGTGATTTGTAAAGTTTATCTTTCACTTAATTATGTTCAACAGGTTTCACACTAACACTTCAGAAGTTACGATTAAAAGAACCTTTGGAAAAGTTTACACTCTTAATAACTTATTTACTGTTTCTGCTTGGTGACTGTTTTTATCCTTTCCCTCATTTATTTAACGCATTTTATTTTTTCAGTCTTCTTTTCCCTTTAAAAATAGATGTATAAAATTTTCTTTCTACATTCCGAATATCCTTCATGTATAAAAATGTTTAAAATTAAATACAATAGCCACAATCTATTTGCTCTTTAAGTTTCTTACAGATGTTTCGTATTTCTGAACATAGACAAGTATTTGCATATTGCTTTTTGTTAATTCTTAGAAATCTAAAAATAGCGCTTCCTGAACTGCTAATTGTCCGCTATTTACTATGGACTTCTGCCAACTACTAATTGCTTAGAACACATCGCTTGCAAAAGAATTTACGTAAATCAAATAGTATTAAAAATATCAACTTGAAAGCAAAGTAATTGTTATCAAATGAATCGTACTAAATTATAATCTGTTTATTCAACTGAATAAATATTATCAAAAGAAAGTAGTAAGTACTAACATAAGATTGTTACTATAGTCTTATTTACTCTTATATACATATAAATGTGATATATATATATATATATATATATATATATATATATATATATATATATATATATAT
>JAHWXV010228801.1:0-11646 GCA_024586415.1 Phrixothrix hirtus | reverse complement strand
TTTATGAAAGTAACTCACAACTTGACGTTATTTATACGGATTTTCAGAAAGCATTTGATACAGTAGATCATAATTTGTTATTATTTAAACTTTCTAAATTTGGTTTTTGAGGCAATACCTTAGAATTGCTTTCGTCATATTTACAAAAACGTGCATTTATGGTAAAATTTAATAATTCCTATTCCAAAGAATACAACATAAATTCCGGCGTACCGAAAGGTTCATACCTTGGTCCATTGCTTTTTACTCTTTATTAATGATTTGCCTAATGTTTTTGTTACTTCAAAATGCTTACTTTATGCAGATAATATGAGATTGTTTGCTAAAGTCGATACTATTAAAGATTATTTAAACCTTCAAGAGGACTTTAACCGAGCAACAAAATGGAGTTTGAATAACAAACTCTTTTTCGACGTTTCAAAATGCCACATTTTAACTTACTCTAAGAAAACAGAATGTTTGAAATTTAAATACAAAATGAATACTACATGTTTGGAGCGTATCACACAAACAGTGGAACTTGGAGTGACATTGAACTCTGCTTTAAACGTTAAATTGCACGTAGAAAAAATTACAACTAAAGAATTCAGAGCACTGGGCTTTGTTGTTAGAAATTCTTATTTTTTCAAAAGCATTAAAACAGTAAAAAGTTACATTATTCACTCGTTCGTTCTAAACTAGAATATTGTTGTGGCGTTTGGAATTCACTTTTAATCTATCAAAATTTGTTGTTAGAAAAAGTTCAAAATCGATTTTTGCGATTTCTATATTTTAAAGAAGATGGTATGTATCCAAACTACTTAATCATTAGAACCCGTACCCTTTTAAACTCATTTGAAATCATGCCCTTACACGATACGAGAGAATATCTCACTTTAATATTTGCTTATAAAATAGTATCTGGTATGATTGATTCGGAAAAGTTGATATCCTTGTGCGGCTTAAAAGTGCCAGCCAGATTATTAAGACACTACACTTCATTCCATGTACCATTTGGATTAATATGTCATTCAATGCCCCTAATACGATTGTTAAAATTACTGAATAATGTCATTTGTAATTTAGATATTGATGTTTTTAACATCACACTTAAGAAATTTGAATTAAGCATTAAAAACTTGTATATTTTTAATTAATGTAATAAGGCCTCTAGTATTTTATGTTTCGTGTTCTAATATTTCATCATTTAGTTTTATCATTGCTTATTTTATCGTTCTAGCATATTTTACAGTATTGTATTACTCTATCCATAAAAAAATGGTTTAAATATTACCATAATATTAATCCTTAATATTATTTGCATTGCTAATTATGGCACTGTGTAATTATATATTATTTTGATATATCGCTTGTAATTATTTAATGTTAAAAAAGATATTCCATGTAATTAGGCAGAATTCCTGTGTGTAACTTTAAGTAAATAAATAAATATGGCTTTCGAAAAGGCAAATCGGCCGAAGACGCCATTCACTAATTGATGAATTCAATCTCGTTAAGTTCTAAAAGATATACGGCCCTGGTCTGCATCGACATCAGTGGCGCATTCGATGATCTCTGGTGGCCCTCATTAATACGTGCTCTGATAAAACGCAACATCTCCAGAGACCTCCTTAAAATCGTTAAAAACTACTGTTAGGACAGATACGTCACAATCATGGACAACCAGAATCGCATAAGCAAGCTTATTACCAAAGGCTGCCCGCAAGGTTCGATTTGCGGGTCCCTTTTCTAGAACGCTGTGCTTGACGAGTTGCTTCTGACACTAGAACATGAGGAAGACATTTTAGACACAATAGCATATGCAGCCGACGTAGCTATACTCCTAGAAGCCGAATCTAGAAGAGCACTAGGAACCAAAATGAACACCACATTACAAAAGAGAAAAGATTGGTGCCTAGAGGTCAAACTAAACATATCACCAGAAAAAAAGACATATGCCCTAGTGAGGAGATCCCTGTAGAAGGACTCAGTAATAAGACTGGATGGCCAAAAGATCTCCAGAGCCAAGAGCAAATTCCTAGGTGTAACTATAGGTGAAAAACAGAACTTCAAGACGCACATCATCAACACATGCGAGAAAGCGACCAGTATATTGCAAAAAATAGCCAATATAGCACAGAAAGACTTTAAGATCCCTCTGCCGAGTGCAAGGTTATACATTAATAACGTAGTAATGACAATTATAACGTACGCGGCTAGTACCTGGTACATAGATTAAATATCGGCCATTTTAAAATACTCTGACTTACCGGGACTTTGGCAATACGTCATTGGACCCTTTGTTGGTAATTCTGGGTATAGTTCTAGTACATCTACAGGCCAAGAAGACAGCAGCCATGTGCTGGCTCAAAAATGCGACCAAGGCAGAGTGAACTATATACTGGGTGAAAGAGTCCTGAAAAATCCGACTTTACTTACCGCATTTTAACCATATGGCAAGATGAACGGAACAACGCCTCAACAAGCAGAAGAACCAACAACTTTATACCAAATGTCAGATTTTGCCAATGCAACAGTTGGTTCTGCCCTTCCACAGTCACTATACATTCTTTGACAGGACATGGACCCTATCCGACTTATCTATACAGAATCAACAGTAGACTGACACCAAACTGCGACTGTGGAGCAATTGGATCTCCCTAACATGTGGTTTGCGATTGCGCTCTAACACGACAGCAACTACATCAACTCAGAGACCAACTACTAAACGGGACACCCGGCGACTACCTTGGAAACAAACACGACTTCAAGATCTTTAATAAACTGACACACAAAGCCCCCCAAATCGCCAAAACTTTCTTCCAACGATGCTGCAGCAACCCTTCTCTAAACATGTTCCACGCTTGGATTTTTAGATCCATAGAATTTAAAACTACATGGGTCTTGCCCTGCGGGACAAATCGATTCTCCACATTCAACAACTCAACACACTCAAACACGTGCATTTTGAACACACACAAAATCCAATCATACACAACAAACCACCATAAACACATCATACACACAATCAATTCAATTAAAACAATACAAATCCCTTACACATCAACAAACAAACAACTTAACCGACAATACAACTACCATGACAAACTACGAATAGAGGCCGAACCATATCCTGACCTACACCAACAACCTCAACCAAAACTTCACCATCGACTCCGAAGAAGCCACGAAACTACCAAATCTCCAAACATCAACTAACAACAAACACCTATAGCCAATTTCCCATCTAATAAACACTCTGTGAAGTCAATTAATGTGACTTTTTCTTGCCCTCAAATACTCTAAATACTCCCTAATACTAGTGATAGTGCGAATGCCACAGTGACGGACTTTTACCAGTAACTCCGTTACTGATGTGTCACTGCCGGAGAACTCTGTTTTCCCCTCTTCCTTTTCTTTTAATATTAAGTTAAAGTTACCTTGCAGACTATAGATTCTACACAGCACTACATCATTGAAACAGAAGAAATCATCCAGGACATCAATCAACAAACAAAAAACCATTATCATCAAAATCGCAACCAAAGTTTAGATTTAAGGCTACCAAACTCCAAGGCCCATTCTGGAAGGCGGTAGCCCCATCATAAAAAAAAATTATGAAATGAACTTAGGTTTAGCGATTAAGGCTCAATTTTTATTAATAGGTATTGAGCTATTTTATGTAAACAAAGAAAATTGAATTGAATTGAATGGAATTTACTTGCGTAAAAGTTTTGTACTTACTATAACGCTGCTTTTTCAACAATGTTTACTAAAATTATCAAAAATGGCTTTCAACGAATTTATTTAATTTAAATTGTACAATAGTGATAACAATAATAATAATTAATAATAATAAAGAATGTTGAAATGATACGTAAATAAAATCAATCAAATAATCATGTATTCAAAATATCCTCCGTTACAGCGAACGTAGGCTTGACCTCGTCGTAGGAGGGACGTTCTTACATTTTGAAAAATGTTTGGAATTTGCTGAATTTCTTGGCATGCACCCAATATTCTGTTCCATAATTCAGCGTGTGTGTTAAGAGGTGTGCGATAAACCTTATCTTTTAATGAATTTCAGAGATAAAAGTCTATAGGTTTAATATTTGAAAATCTGCGTGGTCGCTTAATTGGATCATCATTTCCTGGACGAATTCACCTACCAGCAACATTTTCATTTAAGTGACCCGTACTTGGAACGGTGAAATGCGGAGAGGCTCCATCGCGCATGAAATCCATTCGATCGCGTATTGCTAAAGGTATGCCTTCCAATAAATCCGGTAGTGCAAGTTGCAGAAACTCTAAATAAGACTGAGTGTTCAATCTTATTGGTAGCACAACGGGTCCAATTAAAACATCTCCAATAATTCCTGTCCAAACATTAACAGAAAGTTTCCGCTGAAACGAACTTGGTCGCGCTTCGTGAGAATTTTCATCGCTCCACAAATGAAGATTTTGAAAATTAATAACACCATTTCTTGTGAATGATGACTCATTCGAAACAAGATTGTTTCCAGGAAATCGTTTTCTCGGACAAAGTGATTAATAACCCAATCGGAGAATTCCATTCGAGGAGCATGATCTTCTTCCTGCAAAGCTTGGAAGGGCTGAAGGTGCTATTCCCGCAGCTGCTGCTCCTTGAATATTCGATGAACAACGTCTTTACTAAAATCAAATCGCCTTACCAGACTTCGAAGACTTTCCTCGGGAAGAATTTGTTCCTCCTCTTCAACATCTAACTGTTGTGACCGACCAGAATTACCTGCAGCCTTCTTAAATGTACCAAATCAACTCAAGCTCTGGTCCACCGCAGCAAATGTTGAAGGATGTGGAGTACGCCTATTCGGAAATATTTCTTGCTGCAGCCCGACAATTCATACGACACTCTCCCAACATTAAATGCATGTCCGCATATTCACTGAAGGAGTATTCCATATTTGCAGTAAACCAGAAAAGCAAATTTACAAAAACGAAATAATTACAATACATAAGACGATGAAAAATTAGAACGACGAACTGGAATTGACAAAATGTAACAAAATTAGTACCAGTTTCAGATTTGCAAATCAAAAACTGTGAAGCAACAGCAAAACATTGTTTAATTTCCATGGCAATGCGATGACAATGTGACGAGATTAACAACGATCATTCGAGCATTATGAAAAGTTTAATTTTCTCGAAAACTGCCGAGTTTACGAAAGGATTGCAAGAGGGGAATTTTCCTGCGAAAGAGGTGAGTTTTTAAAAAATAGCGCTCAAATTTGAAAATTTTGCCCGTAAAAAAAGTCCCAGGCCTTCAAAACGAGGTGTGCATATAAAACTGTGTGTTGTAAGATACTAATTTTATCGATGTTTTAGGAAAAATATCAACTTAGGCGCAAGTCAGCATACCAAATTTCACTACGATCGGTTGAATCAGTGAGTCGTAGTTAGAAAAATAAGAAAATATCCTGTCATCTTTGACAGCTTATAACTCAAGGTCGAAAAACTTTTAACCCAACTCTTTTGCATGAATCGTCGTCATTTGTTCCCCAGAATCAGTGATTAAGCGTTGTCGTTGTTAATTTGCGACATCTTGTACATAGGTCCTGTTAATAAAACCGAGAATATTACTCACTTATTTCATGCTTAAATTTCCAGTTGAATTAGACAAAAATTATAGCATTCCTTTCTTAGATACTAGAGCGACAAGAAATCTTTACAATAAAATTGTTATGGACTGGTGTACAAAACCTACCAGTTCGGGCAGATATACTAATTATTCTTCTAACTATCTCTTACATATCAAACGTAATCTAATTTCGCTAAAATCAATTATATAAAAATTCCTGGATTTACAGGAAGTTGAAGAGTTTTAGGATCAATTTTTTACTAATCGCAAATTACAGTTCCAAATAAATATTAGTAAAAATATTTCTTATGTAATGGTTTCATAATTTCTATAATTATTGCAATACGACATTACGACATATCCATAAGTAGACCTCGAGATTACTCCTATAATCAGAAAGTGAGCTTGATTTTAAAATTGGTTTTGAAAAATGAATTAGCTAAGGTTGGGTGTATCAAACGTAGGTACAGTGTCAGTTTTATTATAACTAGGGAGAAAAAAATTTAAAGCTTTGAGCTGACTTTGATTCGGTAAATGATCTTTACTGAACGTATATAACATACGACTCCTTATTTTGGACAAAGGTTTATTGTAATCACGTTCCACCAAACTCAGAATCAGCTAGGTGTACTTCACGAGGTTGCCAGTAAAGTATTTGATAACAATTTGCTTCTACTAGAAAAACTTTCAACGAGAAGATCAATAAGTCTTTCTAAAATTTATACCTAAAATTAATTTAAAATATTTTTTTGGACGCAGGCCCTTTATAATTTGCATAAGAGGCAAATACTTATTAAGTACAGAAATTGCGTACTAGAAGAAATGTTTAAAAGCTTGATGAGTTTTCAATAATCTAAATAAGCTAGCTTTAAAATCAAAGCTGAGACTTTCCATAAATTCTATATTTAATGTAGTACAGACTTTATATTGTGACCTAAAAGCAAGTCGTCGCGCCAACATTCCCTTTATCGGCCCTTGAAACTGACAAGAACTAAAAGTATAAACGCATACCCACGGTTTAATTTTCTTATGATTTAAATACATAGTGAACTAAACGTGTTACGGTATAATCTATAATATTAAAATTAATATATATTTCTTCGGAAAGCGTAGACAAGAAAACGAAACGTTATTTAGAATACACATATTTTCTGCTTTATTGCAGATATATCATTGTATTATAATCGGTAAAAATTTAAAAATTTGCACATAACGTTCGCAGAACAAGCGTTTAATTAAATTTTTACTCTGTAAGCCCTCCATTCATCTCTAATCTATTAAAAGAAGGGATTTGAATAATTAATTTTTACCGAAAACCTGTCGTTGCCTCAAACGCTTTACAAAATACTTTATTGTCTTCTGTTAATATCACAAAGTTTCGCTTCAATATTTACAATGTTTACTAAAAATAAAATCTCGTATATTGATATTTAGTGAAAAGTTGTAATTATTGATGCCATAATTCAAAATTGGGGGTTATAATTTATACTGACTCATTTTATTGGAAGACGCTTTTTATAGAAAATTTATTGCAGCAATATTTACTGCTGCTATTGTATTTAATAGAACATATAATACGTGTTTATATCATGTGTGCGGGTTGTATTTAGTAAAAATAAATAAATTTTGTTTTAAATGTATCCTAAACACGTTCTAAACTATGTGTAACACAGCGCCGCTGAGTAGCGTATTCAATATCTAAAAACAAATCGAAATGTGTTACCTGAATCGGTATGTTCATTAATTATCTAAAATACAAATATCTTCAATCGTTTTCAATTTATTAAGAATAAAAATCTTTTGACCTGTGAAAAAAGAATAGGTTTATTTTCATGCTTTCAACGTTATAGTCGTTATTTGGTGTGGCGTTTTTCATTATTTAAATAAGAACTTTCATTGATACTTTACGTTAGAAAGACGGTTTAAACCTAGGTAGTGATTAAGTTCGTAAGATTCTTCAAGCTTTATTTGATTGGTATCTGATTCAAACCGTTTTAATTTTGATCTTTCTATAGTGTTCTATAATCTATATTTATTGCGGACGCCTAAACATTAATTAATTGCAACGGAATGTGCACAATCCTACAATGAATGATCGAATGAACATTAACAAACATTAACTTAGGACACTTCAAAATAAATTATGATAAAGCAACTTATAGAATTTGGAATAACAATTTTTCATAGCATTACTGTTTTGTAAATTTTGAGTAAATGCTATAGAACTCATTACTGAACCACCAGCGCTTTTATTAAATACCTGTTATGCCTGCTAGCAACGGTCAGCGAGTTCGTGTAAGACTCGTGCACATTATTTAATTAAATACAATGATGTCTCATGCTCTATAAAATTAAACAATTAAACGTACCAAGGATTTAACCCATCAAGCGCCAGTGATGCGCGTACGCAACATTATCAATATAGTTTTTCTTATGGTTGTAGGAAATAGTTTTCAGAATTATTTTTATTGATACTATTTGCTATAATTTCAACGTATTCACGGTGCATTTTGTGAAGCGCCGCATTGTAAAAGTATGTTTCTGTAATAGGTTAAAGTTGGCTAAAAAATACAGATTGTGCGCCTTTTCACAATTTGCGGTATAGTAAATTCAAGTTTTAAATAATTGAAAATTATATTTAATTAAAATATTGCGAAGCATGAAGTTACAACAGAAAAATAGGGTTTTACAATAATACATATTTTTCAATGTCAAATAAAGCAGTAGAAGTTAATGTTGCGTTTGCGCAACAACGGCGGAAAGTCTGGTCATTATAACAAATCTCGGAGTCTATTCAGTTACGTGCAAAGATATGACAGCATTGTCGTTGTAGTGGAAGTGTGTACATTTCTCCTACTGGTGCCTAGTTTTTTATTGTTTTTTAATATTGTTAATAGTATTATTTGGTACTTTTAACATAGTAAAAAGATGTCGAATAGTAGCAATAATAAAATGCCCAACGTTCATCGCGCTCTAACCCTAATGGAACTGGAGGCAGAATTGGAAGATATTAGTGTTGATAATAATATTGATTCTCTAATTATTCCCCCAGATGTAGACAAACTAACAGATGAGGAGCATATTGGCGATAATTTACTTGAAGATAAAATAAAATTCAACTCTATTTGAATAGTTTTTAAAAGCTTTTAAAAGTTATCGTTGTATTTGTTCTGTTGATTACATAATCTACATTATTATTACTGTAGCTTTGAAAAATACCTTTATTTACCTATAATAGGACTATGCAAGATGCAGTAGGTACTTTCGAAATACAAACACCTCAAGATCGTACTGCATCTGAATCTCAATGTACTGTTTACGAACCAATATCGAAAGCTTAAAAATAAATCCAAAAATTCTTGTGTACTACATTGGCAACGAAGCCATCCTATTTACACAATATTACCAGTGTCCGAAGAATTTACTGACCGTCAAAATAGAAAAGAACGCTGCAGCAGAGAGTTTCCGATGGATATCTTTTTTCGTTATTTTGATAATGAAGTTTTAAGACTTATTGTTGATTTTTCTATAAAATGTGCAACAACAGACATGATTTTCTACTAACTACTACTATGTTAAAAAGATTTATAGGAATCTTAGTACTCACTGGATGTTATAAATTGTCAGAAATTAAACTATATTCTAGCCGTGATTGCGATACAGGTGTTCAGTGTGTAAAAGATTGCATACCTAGAAAAACATTCACTTATCCGATAACACTAAGTTGGACAAGAATGATAAGTTCGCTAAACTTCGTCCACTATTTAACATAATTAATTAAAAAAATATTTAGTTTGGGCTATTCTCCCATAATCTCTCTATTGATGAATAAATGGTAGCATATTTTGGACGTCATTCATTAAAGATGTTTGAAAAAGGAAAACCGATATGCTTCGGCTTAAGTTATAGTGTCTTTGCTCGTCTCAAGGATACTTATTTCAATTTATTCCATATGGTGGTGCAAGAGAAAACAAATCTGCTTTGGATTTAGGAGCATATGCTATAATACAGTTATTAGATATAGCGGAAAATCCAAAAAACCTCAGAATATTTTTTGAAAATTTCTTTACGTCATATAATTTATTGTGTAACCTATAGGGAGAATCGAATAAGTAATTGTACTATTGAAGAATCGAAATCAATGTTTAAAAAAAGAGGGTTTCTTTTGTGTAGTATGCTGGTATGACAATTCCATAGTAACCGTGATGACCAATACAGGTACAGTTGAACCCGTCTCGAAGGTAACACGGCTTAGCAGAAAGGAACGAAAAGAAGTTAGGATCAGCCAGCCCAATGTAATAAATGAATATAATCAGTACATGGATGGAGTAGATCTACATGACTACGGCATCACCAATTATCGTATTAGAACCCGCGATAGAAAGTGGCGGTGGCCAGTTTTTACCAACGTTATTGACAGTACAATAGTTAACTCCTGGAAAATTTATAACATCGCCAACGATTTTAAGATGCCACAGTTGGAGTTTAAGTCATACATTGCGCGTGGTCTTATGGAATCAGTTGATAATGAAGCTAAAGTAACTGTTCCGCCTTCTTCAAGAATGAATAAAGGGCGTTCAAACTGAATTGCTGTCAGAAAAAAGAAAGGATAATATTGGCCACAATATTTCAAAATTACCCAAAAAATGCAAGAAAACGCTGCAGAGAGTGTCGTAGCCAAACAATTATTATGTGCCGTAAATGTAAAGTTGATTTGCACGTAGGGTGTTTTTATTCATTACACGATAAACAAATTCATAGTATAGTAGCATAGTACGCCAGTGTTGCGCATACGCAACATTTTATTTTAAGGTCATTTTGCATTGTAAATTTTATTTTTTTTATAAACATCCCTTAATTTGACTATCTTTATGGAAATAAGTAAGAAATATTGTTTTAGATATTATCTTTTTTATGTGAGGCGGTTAACTTATATAGTTGTGTTCGGCGGTATCGGACGTGTTCTTACTGTGCTAACGTTTATTCCTTTCTAGATAGTGAAATTCAGAACTAGAAATGGTGGAAAAGAAAACAAAAGACTTACAAATGAAGGATTTAGAAGAAGAATTAAAAAAAAGGAGATATTCAGCATCATGGCAGAAAACTTGACATGATAAAAAATTAAAGTCGTGTTTAAATTCAAGCTATATAGGAGCCGTCGACGACGATGATGATTCCAGAATAACTTCAATTTACGGTAAAAAAATGCAAAAACAAAATGTCAAACGAAACAAAGCCAAAAACCTTAAATATGTTAATACAATCCAAGGAAAAATACTACTTTTGTAAAAGAAGATAAGTGAATTGAAAATGTTATTATTATCTTTCTATAAAAATATTATCAAGAAGATAAACACCAAAAACATACTAGATAATAAAAACAACGATAAAAGGAACAGCAACAAGAATTCAGCTAGTCTACTATCAATTCAACAGAAGCCAACAGTGAATATAAAGATGCCTCATGCAGAATTATACAAAAGACAGAAGGTACTAATTCTTACGGATAGCCTTGGCCAATTTTGTCCAAAACACTACAAGGTATGTTACCTAATAATTACAGAGTTGAATGTCTCTTTAAACCAAATGCTTGCTACGAACAAGTTATTGCAAGTATTGAGGAACCTATAAAAAACTACGGAAAAAGTGACTGTGTTACACTATTAGTTGGTACTAATAATGCATTGCAAGGTAAAAGCGAAACCAGTAATTTTATTAATAACACAATTGATAAAATAATTAATACAAACCTAATCTGCGTTTCTGTTCCATACTGGCAAGGGCCAGTATATTTATAAAATTAATTCCTTCATATATGAATCAATTCAAAGTAAAGGCAATACTGCAAAATTCATCGATTCTAATGCAATCCTTAATATAAAAAACTTTAAGAAAAACGATTTTCATTTAAATAATTCTGGTACCTGTAAACTATGTAATCAATTACAAGAAAGTTTAAAAAATATGATGTTCAACAAAAATTCGACAAGTTATATGTACGCAGGTAATTTAATTGTAATTGAAACTTCCAGCGACGATTGTCAAAAACC
>JAHWXV010228741.1:0-15410 GCA_024586415.1 Phrixothrix hirtus | reverse complement strand
ACACACACACGCGCGCGCGCGCGCGCGGACGCAGACGCAGACGCAGACGCAGATGCAGACGCAGACGCAGACACAGACGCACATAGATCAATTTTTAAAAGCATTATTTTCGGACTCAGGAGACCCGAAAACGCGTATTTTCACTTAAATTGTGACATTAAAAATTTTGGACGAAACAATACTTTCTCTATACTATTTTCATATAGGTAAGGGAAAGTAAAAATAGTTAAAAATTTGTTTTTAATAATGTTATAAATTTGAAGGAAATTTATTTTAATATTTATGTATTGTGATTGTTTTTGTATGTATTTGTATAATTTCCAACATTTGTAGTAGATTTGGAATAAAGTATCTGTGTATCTATCTATATTATATCTCATATCTTATTTGTTTTAAAGTAATGTATAAAGTTGTCATGATTTGTGTGAATATCTTATAATTTATAATTTTAGTAATACTGTAATTCTACATTCACTATTTTCATTTATTGCAATTTGTTAAAAATTTAAATATTATGATTTTTTATCTAGCTCCGTAAATGGGTTATCCTGCGAAGCTAATAAACTATTGTTATTGTTAAAGTGTAATGTACAGCGTGGTCCACTTTCGATGGGATAAATGGACAAGTTTCTTATTTTTATAGATAGAGAAAAACCAATAGAAATGCCCTCATCTATTTTTTGACGCTTAGTTCATTACCTCATACAAATTTGAATTATCTCTTATCGTTTTGAAATAAGAAGGCAATAATCGAAAAATGGCGATTTTGAAATTGTTAAAAAATTTTATTATTTATAAACATATTAAAATTTGGTAAAAACATTCTTAAGGAAGTTTTTTAAGAATTCAATAATCAAAATTATATTTTTTTATAATTAAAAACAAACGAGTTACAGGGCAAAGCTTCAGTTTTTTAAATACAAAATATAATTGGCTATGCGTTCATTAAACTGCATATTTTTCCTGCTTTTCAAAAATATATATCTTGTCGTACTTCTTTTCAATAATAAATTTATTATAACATTTTTTAAACTAATACGTATCTATTGTCTATACAAGGATAAGAAAAATCTAGTCGGTGATGAAAAACAATTGAATCCTTTGATTTATAACCTAAAACTAAAAACGAAATACAAGTATTATCTAAGCAGAAAACAAAATTATAATTACTTTTCAAAATGGCCCCCATTATTAGCAATGCACATATTGCATCTTTTTGCTAAAGATCTAGTAGCATTAAGAATATGTGGCGGTTTGGCTGATTGAATTGCTCTTTCTATATTTTCTAATAATTCCTCCTCTGTTGTAGACTGATTTTGATAAATTTTGTCTTTCAAATATTCCCACAAAACGAAATCCAACGGTTTTAAGTCAGGTGAACGTGCTGGCCATGATATGGGTCCATGAGTTCCCATCCAGTGATCAGAAAAGCGCTCATTTAAATAGTTTCTAACACTTACCGCATTATGAATCGGGGCGCCATCTTGGTGAAATATATCTATCCGTCTTTCTTCTAAAGGTACGTTGTCAAGAAGGTCTTCCAAATTTTCTTGTAATATTTCGAGATACCTACCAGATGTTAGAGTACCTCTAAATACATAATATCTTAACCTATGCTGTTTTAGAAAACATCATACATTAAACCCAAATCTTCCCTTAGTAAGCCTAGGTTTAGTTAGATGGGGATTTATGTTTGCCCAAAAGCGATTATCATGTGTTTAAAAATTCCAGCACTTGATATATGGGCTTCATCACTTCGAATTATATTGCCGCTATAATTATGAACTTCAGCTTCCATTCTGAGATACCACTGACAAAATTCGCGCCTTCTAGGTAAATCATCAGGTTTTAAATATTGGTTCTTATGGTAATGATATGATTTGTATTTATTATGCTTTAAAATGTTTAATATTTTGGTTTTTGATACACCAGTATCTCGTGCAATTTTCTTAGAAGAAATCTGATGATTTACTTCTACACTACCTAACATAAGAACGGTTTCTTCTTCAACATTTTCTTTATAATTTTTAGGTCGAGAACGAACAAAAGAACCAAATTCAATTAAAATTCCTTTCAATCTAAAATGAGTATATTTAAGAAAATATAATTTAGGAAAACAAATAAATAAAAGTATTTACCGACTAAATGCTTTTCTTTCGGGTTGTTTCCTTTCAGGAAATTGCAGGTGATATTGATGACTAGCTGCATTTCAATTTTCATTGCATTGAATAAATACTTTTACCATCTTGTTTTTTTCATAGTTAGCGTAAAAGGCCATTTCACAATAAATTTGTATTAAATATTAATTAATTAATTATTAATATTATTTGGATTAAATATTGTATTAAGTACTAAAACACGCCTAGTTAATGAAATGCTTGTTACCTCTCTACCATGTAAAATGTCAATTCAATTGTTTTTCATCGCCGACTAGATCTTTCTTATTCTTGTGTAAGCAATACATATCTATAAGTTCAAAAAATGTTATAATAAGTTTGTTATTGAAAATAAGTACGACAAACTATATATTTTTGAAAAGCAGAAAAATATGCAATTTAATGAAATCATAGCCAACTGTGATTTGTATTTAAAAAATTAAACTTTGCCCTGTAAATCCTATTTTTTGGTATTCCGTAACACTACTTATTTGGACACATGTTGTTTGGATTGAAAAGGAACCTTTGTGGGAATGCCAAATAACCATTGTAACAAATAACCCCATCAATTGAAGCTCAAAGGCTAATTGAATACTTTGAAATACTTGTGATCTAGTGAAAGTATTTGTTCAAATACCGTTGTTATTTGATACAAATGTTAAGCTTATATAGTATAAGTATATAAGTACTCTGTAAATATTACAAACTTGCAATCATATTATAGCACACGCATTTCATTAAGGATGAAGCAATTGTCGTCATGGAAAAGTTGAGCGACTATCAAAATATCAACATTGGGTGACTTATTACTCTCTATCTGAGAGAAACCTGTGTTGACTTTTATAATTACTGAAAATCCATACTGTTGTTAACTAATGTGCAAATGTGCAAAAGAAAAACAATTTGGTTGAACATAAAAATGGCAAAATGTAATATGACATAATATAGTTCACGCATGCGCAGAATGTTCATCAACCTTAAAATAAATTTGAATTATCTTCAATTTTCATTGTATTATTTCAGAACTCAGTGGAAATATTTTTAATAAAAAGCAAAATACAGATATCCCTTCAGTGTAGGTTTTACTAACTATACGATATTAATTAGCGCATTGAAACAAATTATTTACTTTGTTTATAACTTCTGAGAAACTAATGATTATAGCGTTTTGTTTGGGATATTTAATATATCTATCTATTATTTGTTCGAAATTTATGGTTTACGTATTAATTAGATGTGATTTAATAATCATATCGATTTCAAGTAAATGCGTCTAGTTCCTTCAATTTTTCTTGTAGTCTGTACCGCTCCTTCACAAGTTTAACGTAATTCTATTTTACCATCGTATTTTCTATTATTGAGGGTCTAGTTGTTCACATCACCATCCTAGAGTTTTAGATTGAAACAGTTAATTATGATAGTGCTTGTATCACATAACATTGTATTGAACCGAATTTACATTCAAGTTAAATATACTTTAAGATTCATCAAGCCACTGGCGCTTTTATTGGTATAAGCATAAGCAGTATATGATCGAATATGGTTGTAATGAGAATTATTTAATTAGCCTTAATCTCGTAAAGCATATTCATTAATCATTTTGCTTATACCACTAATCTCAATAACGGCATAAAATTATCTTTATATTTGTTTAGATAGGCGTGAGAACTATGTAATTAGCCTTAATCTCTAAAATCGTATGCATTAACATATTTGCTTGTGACGTGCGTTCCTGTAGAAACATAAACTTATCTTTTTATAGTTTATTGGTCAGTGTCATACGATTACCGGTACGCCTGCAATAAATGATCTTGTTTTCGACATATTCTTTTGTATTTAAAAATTTTCTTCTTTCACATTTAAGCTATTCTACAATAGGTGCAAAATATTTATTTTAGGTGAATCGACTGATGCTCAACGTAGCTTGCTTATCTATATAGTTCAAACCACTTCACACAGATTATTAGTATTCGCCGATCGATTTATCATCTCACTTTCGTCTCCTCATAACTCCAGAATTAGCCGTACGCCTTGTCATATGGTTCTGTCAACGTTACATAGGTGAGTTCCCATCTTACTGCGAATTTTCCTATCCTTAATTTCGTCTATTAACAACGTCTCAGCATGCGCTGCAGGGTACTTAATGGCACTATCATCCCGTACTAACTGAATTCAAATACTATAGTTATTTCTTCACTATTTAAAGTAAATACCTAGGTATGTTAAGCAAGTTGTCAATTTATAATACCCTGGCATATTAGCAGTTGCATAAAATCTTACCATAAACTGCACGAAAATATAATTAGGACGGGCATAATACGTCATATTCATCCGCTTTGTTATGCTGCTCCGCAACTCACTAACTATGTTGCAACAATTTAGTATCATAGTGATTTTAAGGCAACACACACACCCACACACTAACAC
Organism: Phrixothrix hirtus; assembly: GCA_024586415.1. NCBI lineage: Eukaryota > Metazoa > Arthropoda > Insecta > Coleoptera > Phengodidae > Phrixothrix > Phrixothrix hirtus. The sequence continues at coordinate 10,827 of JAHWXV010228741.1, read as the reverse complement.
ACTCACACACAAACATACACATGCACGCACGCACGCACGCACGCAAGCACGCGCACGTGCACGCCCACGACCTCGCGAACGCGAACCCAAATGCGAACACGAACGCGAACGCGCACGCATGCACGTACGCACCACGAACGCAGGCACGCACGCACACACTCACGCACGCAGGCACACACACCCGTACGCACAAACCCGCACGCACACATACACACAAATACACACAAACACACACACACATACAACATACACACACACTCACATATATCAATACCTGTCATAATATTGCAGTCTTATTGACAAAAATTTGTAATTAACAAAGGCCGTATCTATAACAAATATACTAAGTAATCTTTTCATTAGCACTATATGGCGGCAAACCTTGATTCAGTTTATCTGAAATTGGCATTTGGCAACAATGTGCAAGGTTTTCACATATAATACAGTACTTGGGCATAAGACAAACAAACTCTAATATGGTCGCGGTTCTAGAACGTGTGGAAAGAATCGATTACAGGTTCCTGTTGTATTCCTGTTACTTTGAATTAATGAATGTTTGTGGGAGTGAAATATCATAGTATATGTAAAACGGTGTGCTAAATAGATATACATTAGAAATACCTGGTATATGTACTTTAGATGGTTGAATCAAAAAATGTTCTTGGCTTATCAAAATTTACACAAACAAATTACTTGTGAGCGTAAGCAACAAACCTGTGTAATTTATTGAACTTCCATGTATTTTTAACTGTTTCAAAAGTTGCGTTTTATCGGCATGTAAATCAATATTTCTTCTTTTGTGTCGCCTATAATACAATATAATTTAAATTTTTATTAAATAACTTTATGAAAGTGGCAGAACAGCTACTTAAGTCATTGATTTTATATAAACTGACTGCTCATATCTATAGTAAAAAATGAAACCGCAAAATGCTGGCGAACACCAGCGGGCACCATTACTGCCTGTTAATTTTCCGGCGAATATTAGGTGGCTCTGCATTTATTATACTTCATCGTAAGTATATTATTACTCGTACTAGTAATACGAACACGCCGAAAATACTTGTACGTATATTTATTAAGTTCTTCCGAAACGATTGTTTTAAACATAAAGTAATGAATTTATTCACAATTTATTTTAATTTCACAAATTATGCTTCTGAAGTAATAACCCTTTTTATATTAAATTATTCACTGTTTTAATTTGTTCGGAATTCGCTTCAGAGTTGTAATTATGATACAAAGTAACCATTTTACTTGTATCTTGTGTACATTTGTATATAAAATTAAGACAAGGTATGCTATTTTAATTACTAATTAATAACCTAATTAAATATAGCAATTTAAGTTTGTTCAAAAAAATCAGTTAAAGGTAAGTAGATACGTATTAAGTTTACCAGACGTATAGATACTCTGTTCATTTTGATTGTATAAAATTATGTTTATCTCAGGTTCATGGCGGCAGATGCATTAAATTGTTCACACGCTAATTATAAACAAGCAAACAGACCCTTAAAAGTTTGAATATTCGATACTAAAATATTCAGAACCCTTTAAAACTACCACATATTTCGTTAGTTTTTGGTGTGGTGCTATAGTGTTATTTCTAATTAATTTAAATAGATTCTAAAATGCCAGAAAATATTTGCCAGATGCTGGATACGATAAAAAAAAGTTCGCCAAATATTAAAACGTACAGATTTCCTGTTAATGATAATACGTATGCGCTTGCAAGAATCGGCAGTAAAATCAGGTAAGTTAATTAAGATATGTTTATTAGAATTTAGGATTTGAAATCGCTAATCTAGTTCCTTGTAAAATGCATACAGTTGGGCTCCATTAATCTAGCGGTACCAGGACTGAATTTTCTACTGAAACTCTAGTGCTAAACCAAATACAGCTAGCGCCATTAAAGCCAAAGCTAGCGCCAAAATATTTCTAAAGTTATTAACAATTAAATTGGGTGCCGCTAGGTTAATGCTTTTTTGGCCATGGCACCTAACATCCTTGAAACTCTAGCCCCAAGTTATATTCGCCTAGCGCGAGCTAGCGCTACCAAATTAAGAGCAAGCACCACAATGGTTTCTGAGATAAAATCAATTGAAGAAAAAACAAAAAGTTCGCCGTGTTTGAATTTGCCAAAATATTTTACTACAGATTTTTATGAGCTAGCGCCGTCAAAATAAGAGCTAACTCCACAACGGTTTCCGTGATAAATCAAGTGAAGAAAAGGCAAAAGTTTACACCATAGTTGAGTTTTGCCGAAATATTTTACATATATGTTCTGAGCTGGCGCCAGCTGGCGTCGTATTTTAAAACCTTGCATATTAATATTTATTGATTGTCCAGTGAATATTTTTAACTTTATAAAGTCGTTGACCCAAATATTTACCGTTTTTTAAAACTGTTCTTGGTGCCAATTACGCCATTTTAGTTTAATTTAAGATATTGAACTTCATCAATCATGAAAGTGCAAGAAATTTTATATAATTTCGTTCATTTTTCTATAAGAGCTGAATACTCTAATTTTTCCCATCTACCTTTGGTAGGATTAAACACCGTAGGGTAATCGTTTCGGAAAAATTTTCGTCGGGTATTTTTGCATATTTCAAGGTGAATAACCAGCTCCCAAAATTTATAACAATAATTGACTGGCACCTTATATTGTTCGAGTTGGATATGTGTTCAATATTATACCATAGTCGAAATGCAACTACAGTTGTTCTTTTAAATGAATTTCCTATAAATTTTATCAAGCACTGTATATTTCAATCTTTATTTAACATTCTAGTTACAAATGATCTTCTTTGTATTAAAATAATATAAAATATCATATAAATCGCTCAATGTTAAGGGCTTTTCTGATTCGGTGCAATTTTATAATTTGTAAGCATATAAAGTGCCGTAATGGCGGGCTTTATTGTGCCACATCCTCCTTACAGGCATTTCTAAAAATAGTATTAACATAATCTATTATACCTTAGTAAATTCAAACAAAGAATAACGATGAATAATTAGGTTAGCAACTTTCTATACTTACAAACTATAAAATGGTAGCGGGTTAAAGGAATCCATAACATTGAGCGCTTTATATTATATTTTATTTTATTTTAATGCAAAAAGGATGATTTGTAATTAGAATGACAAGCCAAGATTGAAATATACAATATTTGATCAAATTTATAAGTAACTTATATAAAGAAAACCCTCCCTCATTGCATGACGAATGTGGTATAACATTGTACACACGTCCAACTCGAATAATACAGGGTGTCAGTCAATTACTGTTATAAATTTTAGGAACGAGCTACCCACGTCAAAATATGCAAAACTCTTCCTATGAAAATTTTTCCAAAGCTATTCCCCTACCGTGTCTAACCCCACCAAAGGTAGATGGCAAAAATTAGAACATTTATGTCTTATAGAAAAATGAAACAAACTATATAAAATTTGCTGCCCTTTCATGTTTGATGGAGTTCAATATCCTAAATTAAAGTAAAATGGTGTAACTGGCACCAAGAACAGATTTAGGAAACGACTAATATTTGGGTCAACAATATTATAAAGTTAGAACTCTTTTCTGGACAATGAATAAATATTAATATGGGAGGTTTCAAAATACTATCGTAGTAGCCTTGCGCCAATACACTATTTCATAATTTTTCTTCAAAATTTAAATAATGCCGAATTCTTTCACTTTTTCCTTAATTAGCTTTATCTCGAAAACAATTGTGGCGCCAGCTCTTATTTTCACGACATTAGTGGCGCTAGCGCCGCTGGATCAAGAGAACATGAATGCAAAATACTTTGGCATAATTCAACCATGACGAACCTTTGTTTTTCCTTAAATAGGCCTTAGCTCTGAAACGGCTGTGTCGCTAACTCTTATTTGCACAGTGTCAACTGGCACTAGCTCAAAAGAATATGTAGCAAAATATTTCGTCAAAATTCAACCATGGCGTACTTTTTCTCTTTTTCTTCATTTGGCTTTATCTCGAAAACCATTGTGACACTAGATCCTAATTTAATAACACTAGGTGGATGTGACTTGGCGCTAGAGTTTTCCACGATACCATGGCCAAAAAAGCATTAACCTAGCAGCACCCAACTCTAATTGTTAATAATTTTACAAATATTACGGCGCTATCTTTGACTTTAATGGGGCTAGCTGTAGTTGATTTGGCGCAAGAGTTTCAGTAGGAAATTCAGTCCTGGTGCCCCTAGGTTATTGGAACCATGCCGTCGTGTACATATAGTTGCTCATAGATTAAACGCTGCAGCTTACAAAAAAGTATAAACTACTGGGAAGAAAATGTAATTAACACTCGTAAACATAGAGATGAAAAGTAGACAAACTTTAATAACTTATAATATTATTAGGCCTTATACAATAAAATTAAAAGGAAATTTTAATAACCAAACATATTATAAACAAAAATCGAAATGATATTCAAAATTTAGTTCACAGATTAAATGATACAAAACAAAAATAAATTAAAAAGTTTAACAATAATGTCTCGTAATTGTTTTAGGACCTGTCTTAATCGTTTGGGCATTGATTCGACTAATTTAAGAGTATAGTCTGGAAAGATAATGATTTGGTCCCATTTTTCCAAAAGAGCCTTCTAAAATCACTTTTATTGGATATGATGTTTTCGAATGCCATGTTCCAATTTAACCCATAAATTTTCAATGACATTTAAGTCGGGCGATAATGGGCAAGGTTTAGTCAGATTTGGACAAATATATACTAGCCATTTTTGGATCAAAACAGGCGAATGTTTAGAATCGTTGTTCAGATAGTACGAGAAAAATGCTTCTACACCTAGCTTGGCTGCACTGGAATTTACATTTTGTTTCAAAATAACCAGGTTGACACCTGTCTATATTTCTCTCAATAAAACACAACTTTCCAACTCTAGGAGCGGGCATGCAACCCCAGACTATTACATGCCCACCCTCAAATTTCACGGTTAGGCGTAAAGTTTGTTGCTTTAACACCGCGTTGAGTTTTCTCTATACGTGAGCATTTCCATCTGAGCCAAAGGGGTTACGCTTACTCTCGTCAACAAATAGTTGTATTTTCCGAAAATCTGAAGACTTGCTGAAGTAAATTCTAAGCCGTTTGTTTTCCGCACTTATGAAAGGCTTCTTTTTTTTCGCAACAGCCTTATTATTTGTTTTGGGGTTACATGATTTCCCTAAATCCTTTTGTACCTCTACTGCTAATTGTGGGGCACTGAACTTGGGGTTGTCTTTCAACTTTATGCACAATATGCGTCTCTTCCTTCTATGAAAATAGTTTTTTCGGTGACTTTCAGGATTGATTTTCTAGACAATTTTCACGTGTGTAGCGTTCAATTATGTTGTGTACCGTGGAAGCAAGCTTATTCATTATTTCAGCAATTTGTTGATGTGTTCTCCCACTTTTAAAATAAAAAATAAGCAATTTGCGGTGTTAAATAGTCGTACCTGTGCCCATTTTCACCTAGGTAATTGAATGGACACAAAACATTGCTTCATCTGTCAAATGGAATATTAAGGGCCTCCCTGAGAGGTAAACTAGCAATTTACCGCACTTTGAAGTATGCAGTGCCAACATTAAATTATTAGATCATTTAGGTTGTGAGCTAAGTTTTAAATGTTTTTTCGATTTTTGTTAATAAGTTGCTTTTTTAGAATTCTCTTTTAATTTTAGTGTATAATGATTTATAATATTATGAATTATTATGAGAATTTTGTAGTATGAGAAGTGAGGAAACATCCGTTTATAACTAAAGCACGAGTTTCACAAAGAGTTAAAAATGTTACAATATAATACAGTAATTTTATCTTGAAAATTATGGTGGCAAATTTGTCAGCATAATTTTTAGGGTAAGATTGCTATATTGCGTTTCCAATTTTTATTACTAAAAATGTTACTAGTAATTTTCATTAAAATTATCAGAGTAATTCTTACGCGTGTAAAGTAGCTCTTAATCGAGAAGATTGATAAAAACAGATAAATAATTATTGATTTCTTTTAAATACTAATATTTGATTACTCGGATTTGTAAGACACGTATATTTCATGATTAAATGCACAATAGTTTTCTTAAAAAGATTCACGCCTTTTAAAATGCACTTTACGTATGAATCAAATTAGCATTGACGTTGTATATAAAATCCACGTTATGGAACATCCTAAAACAACATACTTGCATCCCGGATTACCTTGTTCTCTACATAAATAAAAGTATTGTACTCAATTCTAAATTGCTTAGTATGCATTTGTCTGTATTATTTATGTACGGGACCACCCTTGCACTATAAAACGAACTAGACCGTGTTTATCAAAAATGCAACATTTCACGCTTTTGAACAATCACTAACACCCAGCGTACAATTTTTAACTATAATACGTTTCTTTTAACGCTATATGAAGTGTCTATCTGAGTATATAAAGTCAATGTCTAAGCTGAACTTCGTCATTTGCTACCATCATAGAACCTTATGTCCTAAATTCTTGATTGCGGTTTTAATAGCTTAGTAATACATTATAAGTTTTACTCCTCTATATTTATAATACATTTTAATCACATATTTCTTGTTGCAGTCATTATTATTATATTAACTTTAGGGCATTGTAGCGTGCAACAAAATCTCGGCAATTTGAAGCACTGGTATTAAAGTAATATTTACAGTACTAAATTATGATTGAACCCAATTATCCGCTCCACAGGAATTAATAAACGCGCATATCAAGCAGCATGTATAACACCCTGTAACTGGAAAATGGTACATTTTAGAACCCATGTCTGTGGCAACTTTTTTCTGGTATTTTAAGGCGAAGGATGCATTCTTAGAAGCCTTCACTATACTTCTGGAATACCCGGTAATTCGGGAATATACGCAATATTTTTATGAAGATTACACATTCAAATGTAAAATATACGGATAACTTTAATTTGCAAAAATCTCATCGTAACTAAAAAAATTAGATTGCATATAACGGGTGTATGCTTAATAGCGGATAATATTTACACCACACGATTCTGCATCAAAAACTGAGCAAAAAGTTATAAGACTATTTTAGCCGTACATGCATGGTTTTTAAGAAATTGTTAACTTAAGCTTTTTAAAAGTGACAACACTGTGTGCTGACGGTAGGTCCAATGTTCTGCTGCCTTTTAGCCACTTATGGTTTCTACAGTAACACAATTTCTGTTTGGGTTATGGGCTGTAAAATGAATGTGTAGAATCGTTGAATACTTTATTTAATTTATTATACTTAGTTTTATGTATTATAAAATTATAACTACCAATTTGTTAAACTGTGCGGTAAATAATTATAAAACAATCTTCAACTTTCAAGGTAAATTAAAGAAACACGATGACGTTTTGAAGCAGTAATAATGCCACCAATGTCAAGTATACCTCTACACCTAATTGTAATTTAGTGATACGATGATAACATACGTATCTATAACAACCTGAATACTGTACAGCATTGCAATATTTCCATAAAGCATGGTCATCACACAATTTTAAGAAATTAAAAAGCTTATTATAACTAAACCAGTGATATAAAAAGCAAAACTATAAATTATTTGTTCATTCTGTACTTTAATGTATACCTAAATCTTGTTGTTTAATAGTATTATACAGTGACAAGCAAATCAGAAAATAACTTAAGAATGCCAATACCTCTTCACAGGATGAGTTAACAACAAATTACTATTAGAGTTTTTCGTTCAATTTTTGATGCAGAATCCTGCGGTGTAAGTATTCTTAACTATTAATGATACACCCTGTATACTTATAAAACGGAACTACACTTGCAGTAATTTTTGCTAACATGTGATAGACCTATCAACTACTGAGGAACTTAAAATATCTTTACTGGAATTACTTCACACCAGAAAATTAGAAACCTATACACATAATATTTAATCAGCTCAAATTACTTTCTGACGTATCTAAGTTTTCGGCGCTCATATTTACAATGTCATTTAAAATAGCTTGTAAGATACGTTAATATCATCAAACTAAATTCGAATAATGTGCAAAGTTTCGCGCTAAAGACTGGTATTAATTCCCCAAAAATTATATGTACATATAAAATTATAACCATTAGGGCTAAGAAAACCACGACATAGTGTTATCCATCACACTCAAAGTTTCACCAGTTTATTGTGACTGCACAAATTTGTGTAAATCTTATATAAAGGTTAAATGAAATATGCCACACAAACTCCAGTAAACGCATCCATCTTGAGGCTTACGGTTCTCCGCAGTTCTAGCATCTTCCACTTAACTTGCATATAAGAATTCGTTGCGGTAGACTGGAAGGGTTGTCCACAATAGCAAACGGGATGATGTGCACTGAGGTTAAAAACAATGGATCAATTTAATTTCTTACAGTACACCTATTATAAATTTCATTAACCTGCTCTTGTTTGTCTACAATAAATAGAAAAGGTATTAACATGTTATATGAATTTAATTATCAGTATAAAACTAAATAAACATTTGACGTCACCCCAATTTCCCCAATTATTTTAGTAACGACTAAAATTTTGTGATTGTAGAGATGAAATTTCATAGCTAACTGTACCAAGATTTTGTTAACAACACTGGTTAATAAACAGTTTCCACATTATAATATAAATTAATAAAACCTAAATTTCAACATTATCTTATTGTTAGCATTACTACCCTTTCGTGTTGCTAAAAGGGTATTTTGAATCAGTACATTCACATCAAGCCTATTTGTCAAACATAGAGTTGCTTTAGGGAATTTGGTGTCTTATAATCGCATTCTGTATTTTCATAGGAAGATTTTAAAGTTGTGTCCATAATTTATATTATATCAAGTAACAAACTTTTGTTTAGTTTCTCATCACCCACTTTAATTCTACTTAATTCGTTATGAGTAATGATATTTTAAAATAACCTTATGTGATTAACAAGTTTCTATAATACAATAAAAGCTGCTCATTTTAATCAATTAATTGTTTTAGTTTTAATTAACTTTTATTTTGACTTATAGACATAAAATTCGAATTTAAATCATTAAAATATGTAACTCGTCAATAGTAAATCTCAAATTGGGATAGGATATACGAATAATTTTAGACACCCGAAGCCACCCTTAATCAAATAAAAATTAAATATTTTAAAAATTTAAATCTGTATTTAGCTATTTCTCTATTATGATTCATAATTATGACGAAACTTTTCAACAATTAATAACGTTTAAATTTGATTTTTGAGTTAATTGAGATTGGTTTCGGTTTTCTAAAATTATAACTTTAGGGTCATCGATTAAAATGAAGTACTCAAATTCTTTTTTAATTATGCTAAAATAGTTGTGTGTTTTTGAATATGTGAAAAATACTTAACTATTCTATATAATGAAATTTCGAATCTATAGTACGCGAATAATGTAGGTATATGGATTTAAGAAGACATTTTCAAGCAGTATGCTACTTTAATATAGTTCATTTCCGCCTTGTTATCACTATTCGGTGTGCAACTGCAGTTGAATATAGCAATATAGCGAATGCCCCTGTTCTCTTTTTATCTTTTACCATTTGCCGTGTCAATCTTTACCCCACAATCTGCCCTAACTAACAATGTTACTCCAATTTCTCTCTTTATCGACTGGTGCAAACGAGGAAGGTTATTTTTAGAAAACAAATATCACGTTTTCCTTCAATATTCCGTTTAGAATAGAGAATGTTTTACTGCGAAGGCATTGAAACTTTTAAACAGTCAAGCAATTTACAAACGTCAGTAATTATGAATATTTAAGGGTGAATACTAGGGTGCATAATTCGAGAGTTAAACTTTGTTAACTTTACATTTAATTTTGAAACTCCTTTTTGCTTTGTTTTTGACATTTAAGGAACAGTAATTGCCTAAAGTTTATCAAGCATAGGGTTTCGTTAATTTTCATATCAGGTGTTCTAAATTAATTAGAAACTCTACCTTGCCGTGCCACGTTTGTGTGGTTAATAATATAATAGCTTATTTAAATTAATATTTGTACAACAGCTAAAATAAGAATTGATAAAATTCAATTCTTAGATTCTACGATTCACCCTAAATAATAGGGTTTAGTTCCAGTCTATACGGTTGACTGAGTATAGTTTCTGCAACAAAAGAATAATTGCACCCCAGTATTCATTCAACTATTATTTCCATAATATATCAGGCAGATTTTGTAGTATAACAATAGAATTTTGATTATAAAGACATACCACAGAAATCCCATTTAAACTTCCTGATGCGTTTCGCTATTTATATTGGTATTTTACTAAAAAATAGGGAATTGAGTTCTTATTTTCAGTTACAAGTAAATTCAAAACCTGTTTTCCTTAAAATTGTGAATGTTACAAAACGATCCTTAACAGGTATTACAGAAGTAGACTATAAATTGATCGATATGTATTTGCAACGGCGGCGTAGTATTAATTTACTCAGTTAATGAAGGGTAAATCGGGGTTTCTTTGATTTAATTATAATGTTACTTTTAGCTTCAAGTATCTACTAACTACGAAAAGATTATGTTGGGAAGCAGTACAATTCAATCCAAATAAGAGAAAGAGTTGATGGGAACATCTGATTTAGCTGCTTTTCAATTTATCAACAATATATCAACAAAGTTTTGAAATTTTTATAATGATAATGATAACGTGTGTAAAAGAACTCGTCTTATCAGAGTCACAAATGGTTAACAAAATGTATGTCTCAGAATGATTTGCAAAAATGTACATTGTAACTACCAAAAGCAATTTAGTTGTTAAAAGTATATAGTTAAAATGTCGGGACATCATTTGTGAA
>JAHWXV010228732.1:0-17862 GCA_024586415.1 Phrixothrix hirtus | reverse complement strand
GCGATAGCGAAAAAAGTTATACCACATTTTCTGCTCTATTTTCGATTTGCTACCACCTGTTACAAGGACGAACGCTATTTACTTTACACCCTGTATACCTCTAACCATAATAACCATAACAGATTGTGCAGGTAGAAATTGATTTCCATTACTTTGATTATAAAACTCAATAATTGCATTCTTTCTGAGGTTATAAAATAGTGCCAATTTGAGTGAAATTTCATCAATACAGATTGTGCAACATTTTTCTTCTTCAGTCATACTACTTAATTTTACTTTCAAAGCAGCAAATACAAAATCATTAAAACCCGGTTTAAAATTCATATTTGTGTAATCCGTTGAAGATTACTAATGCTAGGCAAAATTAGACATTTTTGAAGTAATTTGTAGGCCTTTAGACTTGTAAAATACAGTTTCAATGCAAATTGTTTGTAATCTTGTGTATATGTTTTACTTCTGGGTGGTTTATTTTTCAAATCTACTTGTGCCTTAAGTTCAACTACATTTTCTGGAAGAAATTTCGCACACAAATCTTTAAAATCTTCTGCTATCACCTCTGTTTTCAGTGGCGCCGTCTTCAATCCTAAGACTGCATTTTTCCTCTGTAGATTCAATAATCTTCGTCGAAGTTTAGTTTTTCTTGGAGTACTTGCACTGCATGCCTGTGATGTTTGAGTATTTGCCGGTGACTGAAGCGGAGGTCTTTGTGAACCCATACTAAAAATAGTTCTATTGAATAGTCCAATTACGACATTAGTTTGCAAATAATATACCTTATACTCTCTGACACCTCTAATAGTCCTGAGTATTCAAATAACTAGAATCAGAACTATTTTCTTTCTCAATAGTGGTTACATGACTTTCTAGAGGAATAATATAATAAATTACCATTAAGCAGGTCGGTATACTGCTATTTCTTTTACTTACAGTTCAGGGAGGCAACGTGTAGGTTTTGCATGGGGAATTAATCTATTTTTATGACTATTTAAAAACATTGTATCCTAAAAATGTATGCCACATACTCTTAAATATTTGTAAAAATGATCAAATCTTTATTGAGTAGGTCCAGTCTCCCACATTGACTTAACCATTCAATGGATCTACATTACAATTTAGAAAATCTAACTAAATTCTTTATAACTGAAATTTATTTACCTATTCATGTTTGTTTTAGGAAATCTATAAAAACTAACTCCGCCGTCATATTTATCATTGCAATTTATAACAGCGCAATGCGAAATTCGCTTATTCCTTTTGTCAACAATAATATGTTCGTAAACACTTGAATATATAAAGCGAACGCAAATACAATCACATAAAACCACCAAGCAAACGTAACAAGTTAATTAGGTTATAACGATAACGTAATTATTTTAAATATTTCATGACATTTCTGGTAGACATGCGCGCTAAAATGATAACTAAGATTTACGTCTCGTGTCGCTTCCTGTTCGTAGTACTTATTCTTTGGTAATAGGTTACATATGGCATGTTGACATGTTTTTCACGCCAATACAAAATAACATTATATCACAATAAAATTTATTTTGAGCTTTCATTCAAATAAGAAAATTCTGTATTGTTTAATCTAACAGCTGTTAACAAACGATAAAATGGGTCACAAGTATTCTAAGGTGAAATATTAAGCAGAAATTAGTCGTTGAAATTCAATATCTAAGTTAAGTGTTGCGCTAATAAATAAAAATTGAATGATCTTCAGGTTAAGCACCTATTTATTAGTAAATAAACAGAGTGAAATTCGTAGTTTTTTTGAATGTCTTATAGATTAATTAAGTGAGCAATGCCAGCAGTTTCTAAAATGTTTCCATTTGTAAAATTTTTAAAGGGCTTAATGGGATTTAATAATCTCAAAAATGTATCTCTTCTAATACGTAGAGTTGCTCATTTTTGTTTCAACAACTATTTAAAAACAACCCTGTGTTGCATATATATATATATATATATATACATTTCCACGACAGACATAAATATTAGCAAACCCAAATAAAAATATTTTTGGTAGTCTTGTGAGTAATTTACTATTACTTAAAGAGAAGATTGTTTGAAAAAATTATTTTCATCAAAGTATCCGGACTGTGGCACCCACATAATTAAATAAATTCTTGTTACATATTTAAAAAGGATCACATTTAAGCGTATAACAAAGTAAAATTGATTTTACAATTAAATCAACTCATTTCGTAAAAGTATAAACCAACTCACCTACTATAAGGAGACATGGTGTGGGTGACGTTTAGAAATAATATTCAAATATAGGTTAAATACGATGTATAACCTCTAGGTAAGTAGTACTACTCTAATATATCAACGTATATTGTTTTAACATACTTTTATAGAATTATATTTTGTACAATAAAAATTTTCGAGGGCTCTTTAAAACTATTTGTAATAATTATTTAAAACCAATGATTGAATCACGGCCAAACTACCGAATACATAAGTACCCATACACTAGATATCAGCAATGTTGCCACCTTCATTTCTTTTCATTCTGTTGCAATTTAAATCTTGGAACACCTACTCACCTCACATGCCATCTCTCTTAGAATTATTCTAGTTCGCCTTAATCTAAAAGTGGCAATACATTAACCCAACTTGTAATATGCATTCCGCAAGGGATAAAAATTGTTATTGCTGAAATTTGGAATATGTGATTATTTGTTTGTGTAACTTTTTGTAATTGTATCAGTTATTGTAAGCATACTCTGCAACCATTTTATCATTATAATTCTTTATCTGGTAAACTTCTTATCTGGCGCCCGCAGTATATGCTTCGAATCTAATTCTTTACATAGAACCAGTGGAGGCATGGCCTGACTTAATTTTGAAAGAGCTACTCAGAGGTACCATTCACACACTTTTACTTTTATTTCCCAGTTTATATTTATACAGGGTGTTTCGCCTAAGAACCGACATAGAGCAGGAGCATGTAGGGGAACCAAAAATATGATGATTTAACGCAACTTACCTTAATACAAATTTGCATCCCTGAGAAGTTATAGGTCTTCGAAGTTGGGCTTCAAATTTCGAAAAAAATCAATATATCAGTTATAGTTGCACTTAGAAAATCCAAATTTGGTACACATTGTGAAGGTAGCAAGAGAATCAACTGACAGTAAGTAGAATTTAGTTGAAGCATTTTAAAGGGCTGATAAGGGATGGTGCACCCTTAAAATGTGACAGCATTTTTTAACTAGTTGGCGAACTCAAAAAATTGTTATTTTGTTTTGTGTGGAAGTTAATTATAAAACTTTTCTTACTTCTGTTATTTTTCAAAAAACTTTGTTGTTTTCAAGAAAAATCCGAATTAATAAAAACACTTATTTTAGCGATGTTATTTAAAATCTCGAAATTTTAAAAGTGTGCTATGAAATAGACGTCAAACTTGACAATCTAGAGAAAAAGTTATTGAACTGTAGTAGTTGTTTGCTGAGTATTTTGAAAATGACCGAAAAGTTTTCGTTTAACGAACAAGTTGACATGCTATTAGTGTTAGGTTTCTGCGAAGGAAATTACAGAAGAAGTGTTAAAGAATATAGGCGAAGATTTCCTAAACGTATTATTCCCCATAGAGAAACATTTTCCAATGTTGAAAGACTGGCTCGAGAAACACGCAAGTTTTTCAGTAACAAACGAGGACGTGCTACTGCAATAAGTGTACAAGACGAAGAACCTATTTTACACACAATTGGTGATGAAGCACATATTAGTAATAGAAATTTATTTCGACAAACTGGTATATCACATACTTCTCTCCACCGAGTTATCAGACGTAATCTACTACACTCATATGATGTCCAAAAGTGCAAGCATTGTTACAGGAAGATTTGGTTAAACGAGCGAATTTCTCTCAGTTTATTTTACAAGGCATTCATTTTCAAAAGAAAATTCTCTTTACTGACGAAGCTTGTTTTGCCCGCAGAGATATTACAAATTTACATAACTGAGTATTTCAATGTAAATCCCCACTCAGTAATTCCGCGAAATTTCCAATGCGACTTTAAAATAAATGTCTGGATTGGTATTATTGATCGGTATTTAATTGGTCCAGTTATTTTACCGAAACGACTAAATGGTGAAAATTATTCAAAATTTCTCCAAAACATTCTCCCGAATCTATTTGACGAGGTGCCACTGCAACTCAGATTGGAACATTGGTTTATGCACGATGGAGCACCGCCTTATTATACTGCTACTGTTAGAGACCTTTTAAACCACCAGCATCCAAATAAATGAATTGGAAGAGGAAATAATTGCCCACAACTTTGGCATCCACGATCACTAGATCTAAATAAATGTGACTTCTTTGCTTGGGGAACGATTAAAGAATTTGTGTATTCCTCTCCAGTTACTACTCGAGCAGAATTGTGGAATTGCTTTACGGATAAGTGCAATTTAATTCTAAACAATCGGCAGTTATTGGAAAAAGTAGACTTCAATTTTCGACGAAGAATAAATTTATGCCAAGATAAAACGGTGATCATTTTCAACAATTAGTGCAAATCTGTTATTTTTTGTTTAAATTGTTGGTTTTTTAAATTATGTTATTCTTACTATAACTTTTTTCTAGATTGTCACGTTTGACATCTATTTCATAGCAGATTTTTAAAATTTCGATGATTTTAAATAACATCGCTAAAATACGCGTTTTTGTTAATTCGGTTTTTCATGAAAACGACATAGTTTTTCGAAAAATAACAAGAGTAATAAAAGTTTTAGAATTAAATTCCGCACAAAATAAAATAACAATTTTTTGAGTTCGCCAATTAATTAAAAAATTCTGTCACATTTTAGGGGCGCATCATCCCTTATCAGCCCTTTAAAATGCTTCAACTAAATTCTACTTACTGTCGGTTAATTCTATTGCTACTCTCAAAATGTATACCAAATTTGAATTTTCTAACTGATATATTGATTTTTTTCGAAATTTGAAACCCAACTTCAAAGACCTATGACTTTTCATGGATGAAAATTTGTATTAAGATAAGTTGCGTTAAATCATCATATTTTTGGTTCCCCTACATGCTCCTGCTCTGTGTCAGTTCTTATGCGAAACATCCTGCATATTTTTAGCATGCGATTTTGCAAGGTTATTTACTTATATTCATTTTAAGAACGGTACAATTGTCTGATAAGCACTCTCTCAATGAGATCGCCAGGGTTTCTCATATTCTGTTATTCTAAACCTGCAGTCCACTTGAAAACGATAGTATCGTCAGGAATGTTTCTATCATGCACGTTATTTCTGCGTATAATTAAAAAATTTGAAATAAAAGCGTTCTTTTGTATAATTAGAAATTTTTAACTCAAAAATTTACTGCCATTGAAAGATATGTGCCTGTTCTACCATACCATGTAGATTAAAATTTAAAATGTGTGTCAGTTTATATAAATTATAGAAGTAAGCGATGTAACAAGCTTTAAATATGACTTTAGCTTTTAGGTTATATAAAATTTAATACAGATATGTAAATTTCACTTCAAACAATATATGGCGTACGTTTGCTTAATTGAAATGGATTATAAAATTAATAAAAGTAATGAATAATAAATGGGCGTGACAACGTTTTATATTAAAGGAACAGCTTATAACTGCCTCAGGTAGTGTAATTCTGAGTTTAATTAAGTTTATTTTAGCACCGAGAACTTATTTATATAGAATAAATTAAAGTCCTCTAGGTAAAGTTAATCCAAACATTAAGGAGAACGTGTAAAAATAATTAAGATATAGGAAAACCGAAATGAAAAATGGAGGTTAAACTGGAGATTAAAAAAGATAATAAATTAATATGTAGTGCTACATCTTAACATTAAAATCACAATGAATCATTTCTCGTAAATTGTGTAGAAACGTGATATATATATATAGAGAAAATAGACCATTAGCAAGTTGTCTTAAATATTCGTAGATTCGAAACTATCAAACTGAAAACCAATTTTAATGTAATGTAATTTGTAACAGCTTCACATCATATTTTAATTTCCTGTTATATGTCCACCAAGGCTCTTGCAATAATTTATTCCACTGATTAATACGTCTTAAACTTCTTAAACTCAATACTACAAGTCCGAAATTGATGCATGTGCATCTCAATTATACAATTATATTTATTAAATTTGTATTAGAAGGATGCGTTGTTTTTGCTATGGATTTTTTTCTATTTATTTACCACCACCACTATAAACAAATAGTATACTTATTATGTCCTTAATGATGTGTCATCCTGTAAGCGCGTCTGAAAGTCCTACGACTTAGTCGCTTATTTGTAAACACCCGGTATATAGTATCACCCTATAATAATCAAATCCAATTTGTAAAGTACCAATATTATTTGTACATCATAATTTTCTTTATAAATTTATCAATAATATATTACTATTCAACAAAGAATAAGAAACATTTCGTTAAATATACAAAAAGTCAGCAATCCCCGCTTGAAGGGCAGTCAAAAAATAGACTTGGTCTACTCTCATTTCCCACTGACATTAGCAGTGAGAATTAAATCACTTCTCGAGTATCGTTCAAGTGATAACCAGCTTCAAATTGCGTGTGTGGTGCGTGTTGATAAGATAATGAGTAACTAGTGGAAGAGTACCCGGATATCGAGTTAAAGAAGGTTAAGTAGTGTCCACTTGATCTGCCTACGCCAAGGGCGAATTTTTAAAAAGGATCGGTTTCAACTCCTCATCAATTAAAACCAACAGGGTTAATTTTGCATGGGTTGTACTAGCGATACGATAAAACCGTTGCCTGAAAACCGTCTACTGCACTAGTCACACTTGTCGAAAAGATTATAGGTCTCCGACCTTCAAGTAAGTGATGAAACTTCTTTCATTGACTTACCATATCATCAACGTCCGTACCAAACTAAATTGTTTGCACAGATCAAGGATAACGTATCACGTAGAACTCACGGACGTGGTTGATATCAATTTTAAAAAGACTATCGTTATGAACGTTTTATGTTTGTATAGTATTTAGGGTTCTTATGACCAACTGTTTACTTGTATGATTAGCACAACTTAATCTTAGGGATACAAGGGCCCCTTGAACTAGCTGTAGTAACTATAGAATCTAATATTTAGTTATGGAAGAATCTGTGCATAAGTACTGGATAACCTATATTTGTGTCCATTAGAATTAATTTTGTTAAACCAGTTTTTCTTCTATTATACGTAGCCACATAGTGATAATTTATACTCTCTTACAGGAACTAGTTGTTATTTTTATAGCTTTATATCTAGTGAGTATCCGTCGTAATTACACCTGATACGACGAGCAATCCAGAGGCGGGCATCGCAACAATAAAGGTAACTTCCTTTGTGAATTAATACAGGTTCATATTAACTAAAAGCTTGGAGATCGGTCTCTTTATCTTTCCGATACCCCTTGTTGCTATTAAATAAAGATCAAAGATAAAGTGGCGCCCTTATACGCGACTATTTTACCATTTTTCGTGACAAATTATCGAATGCTACTGCTCTACGCAAAATCCCTGAATTCTCCGTTCATGTATTTCTATCAATCGTAGGATCTACTCCTATTTACACTGTAGTCGGCCGAGACAAATCAATTATTCAGGCGATTTTCCTTTTTAACATCCTCTAGGGCGTAGTATTAGTTTATCCTGTTATAATCTATAAGAGAGCTTAGAGCAGCATATTTGTCAATTCGGTTAATTATTTAGATCCGTTGGAACACATTCTTATACATCCGGGTGGAGTGTGCCTATAATCTATTTAACATCGACTAAGTGTTACAACCAGAGTATTTGAGTGCGTTAAATGTTACCTTAACCCACAGTATGGAACAATTCAGGTAGGACAGACACCTAATAATCGTCACCATTCAAAAATCTCCCGAAAGATATTAAACACAGGCTATAATGAGCTAATAAAAGCAATACACAGGATGCGTAAAAAGTAATCGACGCCAGCATAGCGTACGCCTAAGAAAATGAAGGCGTATGTGTCATCTGTGCAAGCGAAGATGTGGATGGGTTCATTAAAGCTTAGGGAAAAGAACGCAAGTCGAAGAAGCAGGCAAATTATGCAGAAAAGGTCATAATCATTAATGGGTTTAGAAACGGTTACGTAAGTAAAAACAATAAGAATAAGTGGCGAAACACCACCAATAGTAATCCGAAATAAACGTAATTGTAGCTAGACAATTATCGCAGACGATTTCGCAACAAATATTAAATTATTGAAAGTCAAGTATCTAAGGCTAGGAAGTAAAATAAATCCCGCAACAAGGAAGATTTTAAAAGCATTGTCAAGCATCTCTATTTCACACCTACTAGTTTCCGCACGAGAAGATTCAGGCGAGGTTGAGACAGTATTATTACAGCAAAATCTTGCATTGCTATCAATCGGAAGGAAGCGAAGGAGTGCTAACAAACTCCCAGTGTCGTTAAATTAGATGTAGTTGAATAGGGAACGTAAATTGGAAGGTACTTCTAAAATAGTAACAGTTCTTGCCCTGACAATAGCGGAGAAATTTCCAAAAAGAGAATGAGAATGAATACATCACAAGCATCAAAAGCACATCACATTGGTGTATAAGGGATGTCTAAGAATAATCCAACATCTCACTCAGATTACATAGTTAAGTATATTGTGAGCTTTAAAGGGTGTCTCTACTACCTTAGGGGCACAACATCACCATTACATTAAGCAATGGAGTGTCATAGGTAGACGTTGCTAAAACCAACGCTTGAAGTAACAGAAACCGGGAAACTGATCCTAAAAACGACGAACCATCTGTTACGGAAAGAAGCCATGCCTCAATAGCTCTTAATTTCACGAAAATATTACAAGTTGCCATGTAGGTTGTTGCAAAAGTTATCAGCTGTCTTCCAAAAATTCTAAGGATGCCAACCATGAAACATGAAAACAATCAAAGCATCACTCACAATGGGAAACTATTAGACTGTAATAGAGCACTTCTGTACAACAACGCGATACTTCCATTATTACTCAGAAGATAGCTAGAAAATTCAATTGTTTAATTACAGCCATTTGATATACCGCCGTAATTAGTATAACAACCTACTCCTAATACATCGACAATATTATACGAACACATTGCGAACGATCCAAAAATATACGAAAATTGTTATAAACAACAAAAATAAAACAACACTGTACCTTGTACTAAGTTAATCCAATTTGCAAGTATCTTCTTTTATTATATATGCACTCACAAATAATCCAGGTAATTGCACTTTAAATTTTATTAAGTTTTACTAAGCCGAAATGTTTATTCGCGTTACTGGTCTTGCTTTTACATGAAATATATGTTCTTGACTTACTAAATTAATTATCTAACTATTTACACCTTATATTTAATTAATAATCGCTGACTCAGAATAATTACATCCTGTAATGTTTTGTACTATTTTAATTGTTACTAAGACCTAGCGATTTTAACTAATAAGTAGTTATACTATTTCAACTGATTAAACTTGTTTTTGAAACTTTCCGGGTTTATTATCTTTATGTGTTCAAAGTTTTATTCTAACTGTTTTTCAAGGCCCAAAGCCGTTCATAACCCATGCCTTATTATGTTTTAAGGACGTTATGATTAATCTGAATCCCTTACACGACCACTAATTTTGAATTTGATGGCTCATTATTTATATAAATTAAAAATATGAATAATTACCATCTTATTTTCACCAAAATAGTCTTTAATCTAAATTTAAAGCTATCATATTTTTGTCAAACTGATAAGATAAGATTTGCGTTCGTAACTAATAAAAACTAAATTAACTTATAAAAATGGAACTTCGTTACTTTCATTTAAGTTGAATATCAAAATCCTCTTTTCAATTTAATCCCTTACTCTATTATTTACTTGTGATGGAATTATAAAGTCCTATTCTTAATTTGCTATTGAACTACTCTTAATTCATTTTCATTTCATATAATATTATTCACTATATTGACTTTTTTACTGTGCTACTTGAATAAATTCCTATTAGTCTCGATCTGGGTTGATACACGTCAATTCCTTTGCTGTTATTTCTTTTATTAATATAACCTGAATTTAAGGTATTTTTACCCATTCTTTCAGCCTGTTCCTCGTTTCAGCCTTTTATCATTCATAACCTTATTATTGATTAATGAAGATATTCTCTATTTATTATAAAACCCTTATTTATTTAATTATTAGGGAATTTACGTTCCTTTGCTAATATTTACTTTATCTCTACGAGCCTGAGTTCCTCAATGTTACTTCCGTTTGAGACTAAAAGCCTTCGGTTGTTTTTAATTAATGAAATTTGATAAAACTCTATATCGGGTCTTATCACAACTTCTGTGAATTTTCTAAATTTTTAAACTTGATTTCTACATTCCTTACGCCCTACTCCTACTCTTTCTATCGTTTTAAATTGATAAAATTATTCTCTTCCAATTAAAAATGATGATTTTGTAATTTGTACTAATTTATGTAATTCACGTAATTCGGTTAATATAACAGAAATTTAAATTGTCATATGTCTGATACTATAAATTCACTTAAGACTAATAATTTTTATTTTATTTTATCTGAGTCAACCCCCAATAAATACCTAATAAATTTAATTGATAGGTATATACCATCCATTGTTACTAATATTTTAGCTTTAGGTCCAAAATTTTCATTTCCAGTTAGTCCAAAAAATATATGCTTCCAAGACTTCTAAGTGCCATTAAATCAGTTTTATTTAACTTTGATAATATTGACAAAGATAAATACGAATCTGAAATTTCATATTACATCACCAGATTTTTAAAATCTAAAAATCGAAATTATTCTAAATTAAATTTTGCATTAAATACTTGTAAAACTTTCTTAAAAATCAATAAAGCTGTCATTACACTTTCTTCAGATAAGAGTAATGATACTGTCATTATGTATAAAAATGAATATTTAAATAACACGGGAGAATTGGTTTCCGATTCTTAGGCCTATAAATTATTAGATAAAGATCTTACATTTTTTAAAGGTAAACCTATAACAGTAACGCCTAGCAATCAATAATTTACTCGTATTTAAATTCAAGTGAAAACTAATAACAATTTATGGTTCCTTTTTAGGAAGTACAAGCTCACACATGTCAAACATTATTCCTGCCTAGGGACTGAGTCGACCATTGCAAGATGTGAATGCAATTTCCTTTTTCCAAGGTAGTACACAATCTACTCCGACATTTTGGATCGATTGTTGTCTACTATAAGTCATGTATTCCCCAAACCACCACTTAGCATTATTGGTAAACCTTTGTCAGCTAGAGTAACTACTTACAAAGAATTTAATTAATTCACTTTAATTAAAACGTGAACTGGTTGTAGTTTTGGGTAATCAACCTACTTTTAAAGGATTTGTTACTATCCTAGAGATCAAAGGCGCTTTTTGCAGAACAATAATTTTATAGTTCTAATATTTTTACCTGAATACTTAAATATAGATTCGTTATTAATTTTATTTAATTTGTAGCTCCCCACCACTCGACGTTCGGTTCCAATAATTAAATAAAGCTAATGCATATATTGAGACATAACATATCAATCTGTCAATTATAAATTTTGTACACAAAAATATATCTAATAATATCTAAGGATTAATACAAAGGCCTTTTCGACAACTACCTCAGATGCATGTCAAACAAACGTAAATAGACGTCTAGGACCATAAAAGAATTTTAATATTAAAAGAAAGCTACGTTGAAAGTTTAAAAATTTTAAATTTTCTTCTAATTATATTTTATAAGTTGTAACAAGATCTCACTTACCCTAAGCCTGTTTATATGATTTTCGGAGTAAATAATGTATATACTGCAAATTTGTTGTTCGTTGCAGTCTTGTATTTTCTACATCCTGGTCCTCGAAATTTGCTGACAAAAGTGACTTTATATTGATGCTACTGCAGACCTTTTAGTTCGTGGTTTCACATTGACTTTGCTTTCCGGGCTTTTTAAAGTCGCGTTTCATATTCGGTACACTCTCGGACTATTACGAAATTTGTTACGTTCGCTTTGGTAATTGTTTTAAAAACTTTATTGCTGTAGCGAACTTCACGTCAGAATTTGTATTTTACATTCGTAGCATGAGTGCTTAATCTAATTTGGAGTCAGATTTACTTTTGATATGGTCAAGTAATGGTGATGCTTTCGTTGGTGCTCGATTTGTATAATTATGCTTGAACTTTGTCAGCTCTGGATGGGTTTTTCGAAAACATTATATGAAATATTAAATAGCAAGCAAGCACTACCACATATATTATTTACTTAAAGAATTTAATTAAAATGAGAATTTATTTAAAATCAATCAAGACGACATTTTTTTAAGGAATAAATTGACTAATATAGTTAACTATTTTAATGAACCCCGTATAAGGCATAAAATTAAACATTTTAAAAACTACATAGCAAAGCATGATATTGAAAGAACTCCATTTATTTTTACAGACGCTTAGGTCAGCTTTGTTGGTTTAACAAACTGTGAAATCTAATTCGCACACGTCTCAAGGGGAATGGGAGATGGTGTACTTGTAGGGAATTTTCTAGTACAAACATACAAATAAGTAATGTATGTCGTAGGTGCGAAAACTTTGTAAAGTAGTCAATGGGACATTTGGAACGATTATAAATGGGACAGGAATATCGGCGCCCGTTCAAGGTTAGAGTAGCGTTGGCAAAAATTCTGGTGGGAAACCACATTTTCATTAGTTAGTCTTTAATTATCAATTGAAGTAAGCAGAAGTACGAAAAATCGCGGAGAGTAAAAGGTTTCAGTTTAGAAGTGCCATCTGATTCTATTTTAGATATTGTAATCTGTGCCTCTTGAACTTTTGAAGAAATCCATCAAGCCGGCCGCTGAAATGGAATTGCTAAATATTTAGGATAATTAAATCAACAAGAAAAAAGTAGTACCATCCTCCGTTGGTATCCACTCGCTGGGTCCTTAATTTAATCTGAAAAGTAAAAGGGACGGCTTCTGCTTCTATCAATCAAACGCTTACCATCTAAACTGTAAGTGATATCTCAATTATCTCACCTTCAAAACCTGGGTGTTCGGCGACATTCCGTATGCACAAGTAATTGTTATAAAAATTGAATTTTTGATTACCGTCACGTAATAAAAGGGGCGTTGATTCCCCAATCTGTTGTGTTATGAAATCAAAGAAATTATACGTAAGACACCTATAATTTCTTTGATACGAAATAAATAAGTTTAAAGCTGTCTCCATTACACGTTTCAACGAACCATTTGGTATATTATAAATTTAAATTGTCAATTTTAATGAGCGAACATCTTGTCGCCATAATGAGTTAAACTAGTAGGTCGTAGTAAATTAATTTGTTTTATGAAAATACTTGTATACGGATACCCACGTAACGTGTGATTTATTTTCTTTTGTATATAAAATTATTGTGCATTTTAAATGCCGCTAACGCAAGTAAGGTTTGTTCCTTAAGGTGGTGTCAAACCCCTTTCGATTTTGTTTCAATAATACATACGAACCTCGGTTGCGTTGGCTAATGTCGATATTGTTGTCAAGTATTTTAAGAAATATTTGATATATCCTCGAATTTTAATTTGATTTGAATAAATGTGAAAAGTGATTAATTAATTACATAATGTGTCTTGTGCTCAATTAGTGTTTTTATTTTAACAACATAACTTTTATCTGGTGTTACAATTATACAGTGTGCGTCTGGCGAATTTAAGTCTGATCCAGAATTTTCTCATTTACCAGAGAGCTAAAAAGCATTTGTTTCACGCCAAATTTAAAACGTTCATAACAATGTTATTTGCTATTAACTTGGTCAGTAATGATATACAGGGATATCAAATTTTAGTATTCATTTTTAAACAATTTATGTTAAGTAAAGCATATTCTGAATCTAGTGCTGCGTTAATTAGAATGGAAGTTCTTATAGACAATCTATATTACTTTCTATATACAGAGCGTATCAACAGCTTTCGCTCATCTTTTGTTCAATTACTGTTAAACAAAGATATGGATCAGTTATCTACTAGAAAGGGGGTTCACTCCTGCTTTTATAATAAGGTTAGTACTCCGCTATATACAGCAGCCCTAAATAGTGAGCACTTTAGTTTAGTATATCTTCTTTTCAGTTTGATCTTGTAGATGTAGTACCATTAAAATGTTTGTCTCCACTTCTAAGGTAGGTTACTAACATCTTGACATATAGGGTGTTCCACAAACATTACCTAGTAGCAGTATAAACGTGAGAATAGTGGCGCCCACCTTTTACCGATTTTGTCCTGACTTAACAGTGTTTAACCTCGTAAGTACCGATAGACCACGCCTCGCTCCACTGCAACTTTACCGGACGTGATGAAACACTCGTGTTTTCTTTATTTGGCGCATGCACTATTGTCAGTTTAGCTTGTGACAACTTGCACGAAAAGATGTTAATTTTATGTCCTCTAGTGTTTTATTAATTTCTGTAGCTTCCCTTTCCTGGCTTGTATGGCGAATCAAACGTCTGTATTTCAAACTAACCTTGGTTCATGGTTAGTTTGAAATCGTTGAGTCTACCTGCGGCCACCTTAACCCTGTGTAGTTTTTCGTGAAATTCCTTGGCCCTTTTAAGTTTATTATTTTTATGATTTAAGAACCTTGCTTAAATTACTCCTTTATAGGCACCTCTGAACTTTAGTTTGTTTCACTAACTTTGAAATGTTTGTTTGTTTCGCGAATGTAACCTTTACACCGGTTTAAATTTTATTAGTTGGCAAGATATTCATTTTTTTATTACTTAGGAAACTGTTTGGATTAAGCTTAAAGTACTATTATTTGAGCTGCACAATTTTTAGAAAAACGTAGTAAGTGTACATTTATTTAATGTTTCTAATGTCGTATCTTACGTGATTTGAATTAATTGGCTAGGATTTCAACAGCATGCTTTAGCACAGCTGTTTTATATATTTTTTGCATTTTCTTTGCGTTTAAATTATCACTGAATAATTATCCACACGCCCAAAACGATATGATCTTATTAAACTTTAAGGTAGTAATTGATGACCTTATCAGTACATTCCCGCTAACTACAACAAGGCGGAGGTTTTGCCAAAAAAAATTATTTTATTATTTTGTTACAATTGTTTTATTGCTGCTATGTTAAGGTGAGGGTTTTATGGAATAATTTATAATGATTTAATTTTCCTTTTGAATGGTTACCCGAATTTTATTCGCGTTTTGGGAATCGTCAATGTTTTTTATATGCATATAATGTATTGAACGCTTGCGTAAGAGTTTATCCAACCTTTTTATATGAAGAGCTGCTACTGTTAGACTTCATTTTTGTCTCTTCAGCAAGTGCAAATAAACACAACTTCGTAACTGTAGTCGTAATACGTACAGTAATCATCATAAACATTACCAGACCTATAACAATACCAGTATTTTAAGGTTTACGCCCTGTGGTTTAATAAATCATCTAGTGAAATTTCCAAGAATTGTTTTACTACCTCTTGAACTTTCTGAGATTTCTAGCCAACACCCTCATTTTAATGATTGTGTAGGGTTTCTGCAAAATAATGATGGGGTTTTAACCGCATGTATTTTAACTGACAATGTTTATATGTACAATATGTATTTTAACTTGTTATAATATTAAATAGTTATCTCATTGATAGAATAACGGGAATAGAAAGCAAAAACTATTGGTGGTTTTTTGAATATAAATCAATAATTATTGCGCAATATTGGTTTTGATGTGAATCTATAAAACAGTTATCGCATATAAATAAAGTTTGAGGATGGTTCCGATTATTTAAAGAAACCGGAAGTGCAGTGAAAATAAAACAAACAGGAAGATAAATTATAGCAAACAAGGGTAGCAGTGTTTGAAAAATTATACATTCAGAGCGCTTGTAAAGCATGCATCATAATCTGAAGTTCAAAATATCGAAAACTACGGGAAGAAACAGTTTTACGCATTATCAGCGTGTAGATTAAGTCAATATTCATAACTTACTGGTTTGCAAGGCTAATCAGGAGACCAGGAGGGGAGGGTTGAAGTGGATCTAATTAATTAGCGTTTTCTAATCACCGATGATGCTAGGCGTCAGAAAAAGTAGTCTAAATCGGCAGGAGCGTAGATTTGATGTAGGGGACTCAGGAGTAAAAATCAGTGTACGAAATCCTTGGAGCATGCGTCATTATCGAGGAATAGCTTGTTGGTTTCAAGAGAAGGCGTCACTTTAAGGAATTCATTTTAAAGCAGCCTGAAAAATATTGAATTAAAATTATCATGCTCTGCGTCCAAAAGTTTTTGTATATGCTTATAGCAATACCATAATAGGAAAAGAAATAAGAACAAATGCAGAAACTCAACCCGCTTAGTAAGTTTTAGAATAGTGCAAACGGTATATTGCACTGTTAGAAATGTTATCAAGGAAAAATTGTGTTCTTCTTCGTATCTAGCTAAAAAGAGTCTTCAAATAAATTTGCAATAGGAAGAACAACGAGAAAAATAATGCAGATATTTCTTCAGAATTTATACAAAAGAAAAGCAACATTTCTACCTATGCCTTTGTTTACGACGAAAGTAAACTTTTAGTATCGTTTTCATCAAAGAAGGAAATATTATTTCCTTGTCATCACCTTTTTATATAAATAAATTATTGTATTATTTTAGATACTCACGATCAATTGTGCCCTTTCAAGACTGCAACCTATAAAACTTGTCGATATTCACTAAGAGCTTTTTGTGGTATGCAGGAATGGAATAATAATGCAAACAAAGTGAAATGTAATCCGAACTGTAGAACAAGTCCTAGAAGAGATATTCTTAAACAATTAGCTCCGCAGTTAGTTACTCCATTTTTGCAAAATAGGCTGAATATATCAACTTTACTAGATTCTGAATTTATTTGGCCAAAGCGAAAAGGGTTTACCAACAATAAATGAAGGCGATCAAATTTTGAGACATAAGAAGCGCCAAACTTGTTCCAGAACTGCTAACAGAAAAGACGTTTATTGTGTGCTAAACATAGGAGACCAATATGCTCAACTTGCAGGAAAAAATTATGACTATGTGTTTTAAACTTTTCCCAAGATATATACTTTTTTAATGACTACTAAGTTATTTACATTGCCGTTTTTCTTTTTTGTTTATATATTTGTATTTCCTAATTTACTATTAGACAAAACATACCATTGTAGGGCTAACTGCTTATTAATCTCAATTTTTATGTTATATTGAAATAATTTTTATAGTACAGAAGTTTACGTTTTTAGTTCTTTAAGCGTACTTTGCTACGTACTGAGGAAGGTACGTTTTCATTGTACTGAATAGGTATAGTTTTCAAAATTGCGTGTATTTTCCGCCCTTAATGATTTTATTATAAAAAGTTATATTCTAATATTGAATATTTAACCCTTAATTGGTGTGCTAGGTTCGTTAACTCTTTTAGGTATGGTGAGTTAGAGGAAACCCTATAATATAAAATTGGCTAAAAATAATATGAAAAAAATACATACATTTGCTTTATATATTTATTACATATTTTGGATTACTATGAACAATACATGTTAAAAAATAGCTAAAAAGCATATTTTCTTTGTGTAGCAAGAAAATACAAATAAACGTTAATTTTTAAAACATGCATTTTTAAAAAAATTTATAAACACTTATAAAGTTAAGAAAATAACCTAAAAAATCTGGTGTGAAGCAACACACGACTTTCTCTTACGCACATAGATACGCCAATAGTATCCACAAATGATTAGATTATTGTCTACGTTTATTTTGGAAACAATAATTGTAACAGTCACCCATCCAAGTTACTGGACAGGCGAAAAGCTGCTTAACTCCG
>JAHWXV010228730.1:0-11662 GCA_024586415.1 Phrixothrix hirtus | reverse complement strand
CGCACACGCACACGCACACGCACACGCACACGCACACGCACACGCACACGCACACGCACACGCACACGCACACGCACACGCACACGCACACGCACACTCGGACGCGCACTCGCACACGTACACGCACGCGCACGCGGACGCGCACGAGCACACCCACACGCACACGCACACGCGACGGTGCACGTGCACGCTCACGCACACGCGTACGCGCACGCCCACGCCCGCGCTCGCGCACGCTCACGCCCACTCCCACGAGAACGCGCAAGCGCACGCACACGGATACAAACATACATATACCACACACAGATAGACCAATTTTTAAAAACATGTTTTTTGGACTCAAAACGTGTATCCCCACTAAAATTTCGACATCGAAAAATTTGGACGAAAACAATACTTTCTCTATACTATATTTCATATAGGTAAGGGAAAGTAAAAATATACATAGTTACTGTCTTAAAACCAAAAATTTAATTTATGATACTACTTATACTTAAATTGTGCACATGTAAGTACTTACATACCATGTAAATTTACGAAAACTGTTATGGCCAGTTCGTTATTGTAATGTAGCTGGCTTTCGCGAACATCGCCCTACGTAATGATATTGAATTTTGAAAACTTACGTTGGTAGGAAAGTACAAGGATTACTAGAAGTAATTGTATGTGTATTTATTATAACGTTTCCGATTTATATGCACTCTACGAATGTGATGAGTATTAGCTGCTTTCTTTATTAATAATAGTATGAAATCTAGGAAAACCACACAATTATACTTTTCTTTGTAACAGGATGTTTCATGTGAACCGCACTGGTGTAATGCAATACTTCAGAAACACTATTAGTTTAACATTTTTCTGGCGCCTATTTGGGTCTGCCAAATGTAATGCATATTTAAATATAGAATTATTATGGATAAAATAGATTAACATTAATTTAAAATTTTATAATATTACTTACCATAAAAATCTTAACTGGAGAAAAATAACTATATAAACTTCGAATATAAATCTCAACTGAGCTATAACGTGATATTAACACTGTTAACGTAAACACATTTAAAACTTCCAAGAATTATGTTGGTTACTAGCTCGTAATATATATATTTCTTGGTAAGTCGATTATAAAAACAACCGTAATTCGATAGCTAACGATATACTGGCAATTTGCCAGAAATCTTTTGGTAAACTATTTTTTTTGTTTCTTTAATTGTTAAAATTTTAGTAAACAGAACAATTTTGTACCTCTATAGGTTAACCGAAGGTCTGTTTAGAGTATTCTGGAAACCAGGATGTAACTATTAGTTGAATAACTTAAAGGTTGCTTAAGAATAGTTAACTAAATTGCAAGGAAACGATATAAGCGTCAATTTTCAGTTAATAAAAAGTTATATTACTTCAAAACGCAGTAAACTTTAGCTGTCTGGGAATTATATATATATAGTTTGTAAGTCTAGTAGATTGCCTAATTAGAATTAAACTAACAACAAATACTATATTTAGTTAAAATAAGTTAATTGCATATATTAAATAATATTTCATCATTTTAAATATTAACACGTTGCAAGTTCAGGTACAATAAGTTATCGCAAAGCGCAAGAAGGAAATCGCAAATAAGTCACGCTGGTGGAATAAGAATACCGCGTCCTAAATTAGTATATAAACAGCCATTCAAAAACGCTTAATGGACTTCGACTTCGACGGCGGGATCGGAGACATCGAGTGGCACACTCATGGCGGAGCTCGTATAGTAAATTAACCTCTGATTCAAAATCTATAACCGATCCTACGAACTTAGTTAGCACTTGGAAGGCTGTCGATGTTACTGCCGTCATCCATTGTGGCTTGTTGCTAGGATAATGGGCGCCTTCGCTGAAAGCAATTCATGATCCTCCAGTGAGACAGTTGCTTCTGCCATAAGATAACTGGGGTATCCTGAAAACCACCGTCATACATTGTGCGTCGCCCGTCTTAATTTTGTTGCTGCAGTTGATCGTGCGACTCAGCGGGAGAATTCTGACAGACCCGCATAAAGAATTAGTAGATGCGAGCTTTAGTTGCTCGTAATATAGAAGCTAGCGTTACGAAGCATTCAAACCGCAAAAGGGATATTTAACAGGAGTACATGAAACCTTTAGGTCGATTATAAATTTGTTTGTGTACCAATGTTAGAAACATTGATACAATTTCCGTTATTATACAACTTCAAAAAGCATTCTAACATTTGTATAAGGCCACGAGAAGTGCCAATTAATCAATTTCATCGATACTAATTCAATAGTGTCACCCGTCCATTATTAAAATTAACAATAACCGAAACAAAGTGATTGCCATCAGCGATAATTAAAGGTATTTATTGATTGAGCTTTGCGAAGTTAAATTCAATACTTAATCGTCATTGTCGTAGACACGAAAGAACAGTTAAACAACCATATCATTTAGTTCACTTTGTAAATATTTGTTTTAGTATTAGATGTCCAGAAAATACTTATATAATTATTTTGAATCTTTCATTATTATTTTGTACATAATTATTTTGAACCTTTCATTATTATTTAATACATAATTTAAATTTGTAATTAATTATTCAGTTATTTTATTAGAACAATATATGACTTATGAAGGTTTATTGCCTTATTATCTATAAACTAATCTAGCTAAGTATGAACAGCAAGTCCACCTTCATAAGTCCTGTATAAGAACCTACCTTCGCGATGACTACTTGGACAAGCAAACTATAAATAATTTTTCCCTGCAACGTAATTAAAGGAAACCGTAATGTCACAAACTCGAATACAGTTGTAGCTCTTGTATCTAGTTTTATATGACTTATGTACATTGTATTACACAATGTTCATGGAGTTTATTCCTAAATTGTAACTTTTGTCTTTCTGGCTACGATAAACTTCAAACTCGCAGTCAAGGCATTTTGAATGTATTTTATTTAGTTTAGCATTTCATCGTTCTTTCTTATAATCATTTAGTTATGGTATTTTGGGTAATTAGACGTGTTTAAAGTTGAAAGTTATATTTTGTGCTTGAAAATGAAAAATTGAATTAAGATGTGTCATTAGTTTGTATTGAAAGACGTCAGGGTGTAGGAAACATTTTATTACAAATCCATTTGGAGGTATTTATCTTGATTCCATCATTCAGTTGAAATAATGTGACTAGATATAATCACCTGTAGTTCTTTTTTCCAAATAAGTCTTCATCGTATTATCCATCGACATCTGTTACGAATTTTTTTCGCTGTATTTCAAACTTATCTTGTAAATTTAATGTTATGTTATTGAAAATTTGTGTTCAAACATTTTTTATTATTAGTAGCTAATTTGAACGCACCTATTTTTATTTATAGATTGCAGCCGGTGAATATAAGTTATGAATAAAAAGAATTAGGTGGTACTTGAAGGATTTATAAACGTACATTAAAAAGAAACCGTAGATCTAAACATTATAAAATTAAGACTAAATGACGGTAATGCGATTTAATAGAAAGTCATTAATTTATTTACTTTTCTTAGCATTAAACTTAGCATGTCTTAAAATCATTTACAAGGAAATAAAAATCATATCAACAAAATAAATTGCATACAATTGATGTAGGTACTTCAATTATACCAGCTTCATACTGGGAGACCATATATAAATACACACTTATTATACATGTGTATATAGTTAATTTATATAGAACTTTAAAATTTGTTATTTCAGAACGGTAAAGGAGCCTATAAATAGCTAGCTCAAATTTAATATTCGTTATTTGATTGCTCCCTGCTGAATCAATTTAAGGGTAATTTGGAATACGAAGTATATTTTATTTTCCACGGAAGCTGTGTAAACTAATTTTTATAAATTTTCCAGAGTATAACTCAAACTCATTGAACTATGTATGTGGATATGTTGTACATACATGAATATATTGAACTACTACTCCATTTTCTTGAATTACGTTTTAACGTTATACGAACACTCCTTTATTTTGAAAATTTTAATAAAACCTAAAAATATCGAATTATAAAGAACATAAATTTCAGTTACATAAATTAAATTGAGGGTACCATTTACTTTCTAAAGATTTTCTAAATAAATTATGCTATTAATGAGCTATATATCTTTAATATTAGAAGTAAAAAGGGGTACTCCAAGATAAATTGTTTAATAATTTGATTCAAGACCCATCTCAACTTTATAATCAAGTAACTAACTTCTATAGATGTGGTTACCACCTAAATTAATGTCCCAAAGTTGTTCATAAATCTGTTTGGCGGTGTTGATAACTTCAATTAGGCTGTATCATCGACTACGTATAAAATACTAAAGTACAGAACTGATCCTAAAATAAGACAAATTAATCTTTAAATAGAATAGTAGCAATAGAAGTGACTATAAATACCTTTTTTTTCAGATAAATGTACACAGAGAAGTTAGTGAACTGAATATAATGACAGAAAAGCAAAAACACTGCCAATTATTTTCACTGTTATTTCTCAGGGTCTACATTTATTTACCGAAGGTAAAGAAACAATAGGCAATGTTTAGACTTAGATTCCATATGTTTGTATACAAAATTGTATTCACAAATCATTTCCGCATTAGAAACTTCTTTATGCTATGTGAAGGAAGGTACCTTCTTAGAAATGCAAAATTGTGTTCTGAGATAAGTAATCGATAAGTTTGAAATCGTAGGAGCTAACAATTTACATAAAGAGCGAATATAAAGTAGAAAGACACTATGTTTCTGTCGTTATTATTCATTTTATACAAAATTGCTTAGGATAAATGGCTTTAGAGAGTTATATCAACTTATTTACAAAATGACAAATTTATACGATTAGTTTATACACCAAACTACTTTTAATCTTACATTATTTAGCGGAAGCACTATAAATTATCTTCCAAAAATGAAAGTGAGAACTTTAAAGCTTAGGAATATATTTGTTTACCCAATAAAAACATTGATCATCATTAATATTAGCATAATCTTAATTGTCAATTACCTGCGATACCCTCTACTTTTTCTATTTGTTTAATAATTATGATCAACCTGGTATATATCTTGTCATTTACTTTAAATAAAATCTCTCAGATTAACTCGAGATACACTGCTTGCTAATAGTGTGGATAACTTCGGTTAGAAGTTGTTAAAAGACCTATGTAAATTAGGAGTAAATTAATATTATTTACTAAGTTATTTGTAATAAGCCTTTGAATAAAATTGCGATATTCTCATGTCATAAAGTAAACTCAGTATTTCAATATACATTTTTTTTTAAATCAATACAATGTACCGAACTGTGGTTGAAAGATAATCGTATGGTGACACCGAAGCAAGATAAAAGTAGCGCAAGTGTAGGTATTTTAAAACAATAATTATCGTACTTTCAGTGTATGTAACGACGTGAGAATTAAAGGAAAAATAGAGTTGTAGTAAACAGAACAAAAAGCGATTCCGTTGAGAATTTTAAAGATGACATATACGCTAAAAAAACGAAAGGTGACCACCTAGCAGTACGGGAAGTGAAAATTTAATTCTTTAAGGTCTTCGAAATCAATTAAAGCCCACGATCTGTAGTCGACAGATCCACATCTTATTATTATTATTATGTATTTTTACAAGTAAATTTTATTGTATTATGCCAGTTTTATTACGTTTTCTAAAGAATAGTTTTCAAAAAAGCTAAATAATTATACCAACAGTAGCTTTTGACTTAGATAATTTAACTAAATTGGTACCTTAAGCGAAATATCTTCCCTTTTGCAACCCGTACAGTAGGTTCAAAGTAGCGGCATCTTATGGCTTTCGTTATTTATCCGCTTTGGCGATGCAGATGCATCCGTAATGAATTTAAAGGCTTCCATTTTCAACTTATGCTTACATAGCAAATTAGATATAAAGGTTTTATTTGAAAAAATTAACGTTGCTCAACTAAAACTTCGTTATTAATTGTAAGAAACGAAATTTCTAAAGATACATAATGGTTAACTAGTCCGATGTTTTCCGGAAAAGGTATTGGTAGAACCTCAACTCGCCAACCATGTAAATAATTAATTGTTTGTTTTTGGTATCATAATGTCGCCACAGTAACTAGTTTATGCTTTCAACGTGTTATAATTTTGCGTGTCCTTATTTCTGAGTACCAATGTTCGTTTTTGGATACCAACAGGTTATTCGTAGTGGACTGTAACTTAATGCAGATTAATATAATAAATTAATACCTTTTATTTCTGCTTCTTCTAGTAGCACATTTATTTTGCTTTATGTTCGTAATTTACAATGCTTAGTTTACACGTGGTCTTCACTTAACCTAATATTATATTATAAATTTTTGGTTTTTATAACAGTTAGCGACATCCAAAGGATAGAGCACTTTACGTTTACGATTCCAAAAAGGGAGGGCGTTGACAATAATATTTTGTATTTTTAAAGACAAGTTATCTTAAATCAACTTATGCTAATGGCGGTTGGAGTACAAGTACCACGCCAAGCTACTGAAGTGCCTTCCTGACGGTAATACTTGCACTAAAACGCGCGTATTTTCAAATTTAATTAAATATGTTAACCGTTGGTGGTTGGTCTCCAACACTTATGGGTAACAATTGATGTAATAGACCGTCTAATTTAAATATATTAAGGAATATTTAACAATATTTTAAACAGCAAAGGATTGCCACTTGAAACCTAATATTTGACATTAAACTCTAATTATAGAATTAAATGCTGCTCAAATACAAATAATTATTAATTAGTCGAGAAAAAACCTTTGCAAAATACGAAATATCTAAAACTTTGTCAAATGCTTTAAGTTCACTCAATAACTAACAAGAAATGCTTGAACAAATAAACTTAAATAAACGCAATCAACGCTTCGAAGAAAATATCCTTCATTGTTAATCAGAATAAAAACGTTAAATTAATTTGATAATTCATTGATAATAAAGCAAATATCGTAACATCAAACAGGACAAAGTGATTTAAAAATGAAATATCCTTAAATTAAAGGAAAATCAATGTCATTTAAATCAACAAAGATTTTCGAAATGCTGTTTTCAGTATTCCATTTTATGTAAACAGTTTCCGTAAGTTTTCTTTTAAAAATGTTGGAGTCTCCGGTTAGCATCATTCCAAAAAATATTGTGACCCGCTTCAAGCCAAATTTCAGCAACTTAGGATTTTTCAATTTGGCAGCTCTTAAAGTATCTCTTCTGTTCGTTAACTCTTATTTATAATAATTATTCACATTATCCGATATATAATTTACCGCAGTTGCAAGAATTTGTAAACACAACATTTATTATTTGGGTTTCTGTGACGACAACTTTTATTTGAATTTACGTAACCTTATTGGCGAGTAAGCTCGATACCAATACCTTTGGGCGTCTTTTGTGAAATAATTTGTCATCCCCTGTAACAATTTCGTAGTTGGGTTCGTTTACATATCGATATAACGCTTTAAGGAGGTCAATATAAATGGACACTCTTTTGAGCTCCGTGGTACTCACACTCAACGCATTTTATGATACTATATATTTTGAGCGAAAACTTCGATTATAACTTTACAACACACTTTCGGACATTCTCAACTCTCTTTAATGATTTAATTAACATTTTATTTCTGTCCATCTGTGTCGTTTCAACGTATACCTTTGATCCGCATGTTAAATAAAATGATTAATATTTTCGCAGCAGGGGTAACTTTTCGTAATGGGTAGGTTGAGAACGGTGAATTGGAGGTTGCTGGTAGTCCTGGTAATTCTGAAATTCACTCGCAATAGATCAGGTTCGTTAATGCTAAAGAAAGAAGCTTATGAATTAAAATGACGCAGTCGGTGAATGTAGTTTCAACTTCATATATGAAAGGAACTTTTAATTCATTTATTTACGTTGAATTTATGTAGGTTATTTCGTCGGTAAAAATAACATGAGTAAAACAATAAAAACGTAATTTATTCGCAAAAATCAAAAATAATAAATGAAAATAACGTTCTAAAACAAATTATGCATATTTACGGATTTATTAATTATGTTAGATGACAAAAGAGGTTCTTTGTGTTATAGGTATACAATTTAAATTTTAACGGGCTCTTGGCGTTGCTTTTATAAGAACAGGACACGCCCCACTATCTGTAAATCGTATTTCCCTTTCTTATTACTCTAGCCTCGTATAATTTAGTATGCCTTTGGAAGCCTAACTAGCCGCGTTGCTCGCAATCGTGGCTTTTTACGTAATGAATCGGATAATTTCGGTAGGGATAGCTTGATCTGTTCGTGAGAGGTGCCAAGCGATGGATAAAGATATCACCGCGACAGACGTCAAACAGGATTCGCTACCTAGCAACGGGATTGTATTTCACGGCGTCGTTGGTTTTATTTACAGTAGTGTTTTTGTTTTTGCTACCAAATCAATACAAAACTTAAGCGCTATGTTTAGTATCTTAGTCGAGGTTGGATTGCCAGCCAGCAACGCATCCAGTCTCGGCTATAGATCCGTTGAAATTCGGACGGTATCGCATCTACAATTCCTAATCGTCAAACAACGATGGGACTCTAGGCGTCGTGTATTTTAATTGCGATCCTCGGGACTCACCCGAGCATAGCATAGCAACACGGTCTTTCTCGAAATCAATCTTTCAGGAAAAAAGGAAGATTACTGCAACGGATAGCTAAACTATTTTCTCAGTTCAATACTACGATAGGGTTTTAATATTAGTATTTTAACAATTCTACGGAAAACGTTTTACGCACCTTGTAATTAGCAAAGCGCTTTTAATTTAACAAAATATAGCTTAATCTTACAGTTAAAGCTTAACATACTGGTACAGTATATTCTGGTTCAATGAAGGACCTTTCGGTATGACTCTAGGCAAAGGACTTCCTTTGCATCGGACATGTTTGCTTTTTATACTGAATTATCAATTGTCGTTCACCTTTCTTCGAACGATATTGATAATCGTGTATCTGTCTTACAATAATTTATAAGCAGGCAGCGTTTATCAATTTATTTATGGTGCAATATTGTGCAAATACAATGAATGACTTCATATTAATTAAAATAGTCTTAGATTGTTTTTATATTGACCTTACATCTTAGAAGCAATCTACATTTAATTGGAATGGTTTGTGAGTGATTTAAATCTTGTGTTTGATTGCGCAATATGCTGTAATTCTTAAATTTTATTCCTTTACAATCTATCTCTATTTAATCAGGCTAGCAATAACTTAAAATGAATAAATTTAATATGTCACTCCCGTTTGGTTTGAACACACACTTAAAGTCTTTATAAATGTCATATATTTAAGCTGCTAGAATTTATTAGAAAATCTATTTTCGCGTATCACTTTCACTTAACAGTTTCCCTGGGAATTATTACATGGACTAACGACCTAATCTCTAAGATACATAAACATTTATTTTCGCATTTATAAACATTATGAATAATTTTCCGACTTTGATCCTGCTCCTAACACCTCCATAAACTGCACGAAAAGCAATAGGTCTAAAAATAATAACAACAAAGATTTACCGATCTCGATCGGGTTTGAACCCGCGAACGTTGGATATAGGGGCAAACATGCTAACCAGCACACCAATTGACATAATATATCGCGGAACCATATACAATAAATCAGCTGCACCGTCAGTATACGTAAAGCATTTCTTACTTTACGAACAGTGCCTGTATATCATTAGTGAGATAATACATTTTATAAATAAAAATTTTATACATTTTCTAATTTTGCAGCTTAATTGTAATATTTATTAGCGCCAAGTAAAACAAGTAACTCAGCAATGGCCTGTAATGCTGCAATAAGAAAATAGGTGTTATTAAAGAATATATCTTATTTTACCAGGATAGCTGAACTAGGTCGCCCGCCTGACCTTAACGTCTTGTAGATTAAACTAATCTGCCTACGTTACAGATATTACAATTAACAATAAGTTCCCAAGAAGATCAAAAACGAAGTGAGGGGGATAGAGAAAATCGGAAGAGTAATTATTAGACGCGGTTTGTTTAAACAGGAATTGTAATCTTCAACAGAAATTGTTCCATTTTATATGTTCTGAAACATCAATGTTAATACATGTATTCAAAAAGAGTTTGTGCTAATAAAAAGACATAAGTAGAAAGCAATCATGCTTATAGCTCCTTGTGATATCAAGAAGACATTCCTTTTAATTAAAAAACAAACCGGTACTCAAGAATGCTCTAAATCCTTTCACGATCTATATTACAAATTTTAATTACGAAGGTTTTAGATAAATTAATAGAAATAAGCAATGTAGAATATGGATTAAATTGATTAAAAACTGACCATAGCATATATCGGGTATGGTGAGACAGGCGGTTTCTATCGGAAGTAGCAATGGAGCGCCTTGTTGCTTAGAGAACTAACTAAATCCCACGCTTCTGTGAAGTTCTTCTATCTAAGGAATGAGTCGAAATCGCAAGGCCATATATTTTCCTATTCCAATAGAATTCACTGTCAATTCTTCAATATCATTTTCACTATTTTCAACACGACAAAATGCGTTATCGTCAAATGCATTCAATGCGACTCGAGAAATAGTTTCCCATCATTCTAGGTGTTGGCCAATTATTTTGCACTTCAGTGAAATGCTTTGTAACCCATTGCGCTGCAATTTTTCACATACTGAACTTGTTTCTAATGATGCACCATGTAGGTTTGTTGTTAATCTTAGTTCCTCGGTCAACTGTTGTACAGTGTATCGGATTTTTACCGAAAGAAGGTCTCATACATTCTATATTTCTTAATTCAAGTATATCCGTTAGCTTTATGTGGACATTACTCTATACAAAATGTAATGACCTATCTTGCTACCGTCCAATACAGTGATGGACTGTTACCACAGAGCACGATGACATTCCTTGGCAGTTTATTCAAACTTTTCAAACTAAACTAAACACAACGCCGTTGTTAACATCCAACTGATGGTCAGTGAATGTTATAAAATTGAAAACTAATATAACAAGTCGTCAATTCTTCTAGCAAGTTTGAGTTTTTTTAAATATATGACCCCTTAAATTGATAAATAAAAAATAAATTTCAAAATAAATAAAGAAGATTGGTTGAATCGAAAATTATGAAATTATATTTTGAGTAATATAAATAACAAAAAAAATTATATAATAAACTTCTGCAAATGAAAAAATAACTATTTAAACTTAAAAATCTATATTGAAATAAACTAGTTTGATTAGTTATTCTAGCTTAAAACTAACGCGAGGTGCTGGCTTTAATAAACTTATAACCCGCAAATAGGCAACACATCAAATAGCTACATATTTTATTCTAAATTATTTTTCAGTAGATGTGAATACAATATCTAAAGGAATAGAGGGAATTAAAAATTTCTATACTCCAGTAGTTTATTTACAATATTTACATAGTAGGTCGAAAAATCAGAGGCAAGGGATGGAGTGATTTAAGGATTAAAGTTTAATTACGGGGTCTGTTTACTTGCCAACTGTAGATTAGATTTCTTTTTAATCATCTTAATTTTAACATTGTATCATGGCTAACTAATGGCAATACAATAAGGATAACTGACTATATATTAGATGTATGGTAATTTAGTTATTTATGGTTGATTACACATACCATTAAAACCATTAAATTAAATTGATCCTTGAATTA
>JAHWXV010228719.1:0-12582 GCA_024586415.1 Phrixothrix hirtus | reverse complement strand
TCTTTCCAATGGTATGTAAATTGTTTATTTTGAATGTATACTTTAATAAATACGAATTTATTAAATTGGGGCATTCATTTAGAATAACCCTGTATAATTCTTTGGGTGATTAGTCAATAGTTATCTAATTGAATATTTAAGATTTAAGTCATTGAACTTTAGCAATTACAAGATTTCATTACTTTCATCTGCGAGTATTTCGAAAGCATTATTTAGGTTGGTCAGTCCTAGCCAATATCGCACTACTGAATAATTCCCAATAAAATCAAAACCTACCCAACTCTACTATTGTGTCTATATTTTTAATACGTCCCATTGATGAGTACTTTGTCTGTCTGGTTGAGAGCGAGCGAGTCAAGGCAAATACCAATAATTTCTTTGGCGTCCATTAACGCGGTAATCTGCTAGAGGGCCTTTTCGCGTTTTTGACGCCGACGCTAACCAGCAAACCTTTTCTCGCATTATTTAGCAATAGAAGTACTGCGCATGTTTAACAATAACAAGAAATAAAATAACAAAAATTACTAACAATAAGAATAAAAAACACAATAGCGATTAAATTTTTAACAATAAGAACACGCAACAACGAAATGTTATAAAAAAGCACCAACTATGTGTAGGTACAATATATATGCAATACCAAAAAACATTAAAAGTGACCACTCTTCATAGTTGTATTAAAATTATAGATCACTTAAAAATTGACAGGTCTTTGAAAAATTTACGACCCACTTAATCCTTCATAATTGTGTAGTCATAAAAGTAGATTTGAAGTTATCTTATGCTTATTTTACGTTTTTCTCTTTCTAGCTATAACTTTTCGAAAAAATTTCAGCTAAATATTCAACTAAAATTCAGACTACGACAAAATATAAATGAGATTAATTAGAATAAAATTGCGCGATTCTTTTAACAAATTTTTGCATGTAAATGTACAATTAAAATGCATTTCTAAGACTTTTGGAATTAAATTTTGAGGTTTAAATCATGTTATACCCTAGACCACTATATGGGCTTCCAAGAAGTTGAAAATTAACTAATTTAATTCATAAATAAAGACGTATTTGGCTGAAATATTGTTGTGGCTGTGCACCATTGTAGAAAGTACTATGGCATATGGGTAAAATGCGTTCCTAATACTTTCAACATATCGAATGGGTTGTTCATATATCACCGAGTGTCAAAATATTAAAACTTAATTTGGTATTTAGTTGTTGTCTTACTTTCAAAACTTCGGTTTCTATATAGTTTCTCTACAATTATTAACAATTATTGTATCTTCATGATAATACGCAGAGGACCGGAGTTAAGGGAAATTACTTTAACGACAGATACATCTTGGTATGCGCAACAAAAATTGCTTATATATAGTTTATAATATTGCAATTAAAGTTTTTTATACAGCCTTGATTTTTAACTTCATTTGTTGTGTTCAACAAGAAATGATTGACCGACTGTACATCTTTAGCAACTGTATGGAGCATACGATTTCAGAGCATAATTAATGAATATTCGCAGCTGATTATTAAATATTCGAAAATGTACTGATACATTAAATATTGCTTAAAGTAAACGTTTGATTTTCTTCTTTAAAATTTCTAGTAATCTTTTATTTATGCAAGGTTATAGTTTGTATTATTAAAATTGGAAACACCTTTTAACTGACTTACATTTTTAAAACTGTCCTACATTGCTTTAAGCTGCTTTAACACAAATTATTTTTGATAGATATCTACATATTGTTAATATTTAACATCAGTTATTTGTGTGTAAATAAATAGATATAATACAATTAATGTGTATCCAAAAGGTTTTAATTTTATACATACATAGCTACTAAAACTAAAATTAATGTTAATTTTAGGTATTTATTAAATGAGTTTTATAATAATTAATCCATAAAAAATGTATAATTGATAAGCAATAGTTTTAAAGGGAAAAAGCAATTTTAGGCGGTTTAAAAGAATACATTCTATTATTTTTATTAAAATAACTGACGAAACTTTGAACTTGATAAAATTCATGAATAATAAGTGTAATATGATATTTGTAAACAGAAACAAAATTTTATTTATGTTTTTAATTACGTTTCGTAATAAAGTATGCCCGTAACCATGATATATTTGTACACGAAAATTTACAACAATTTTTTTAATCAGATTAAGCATTTTTACAAGTTTTTGTTCACAAAGGGCCTGAGTTCACATGTATTAAGTAGTTTACGTTACATCCCGGACAACATATACTTAATAATAATAAGTGAATGTAAGAGATATCCAAAATCCTCTGCAGTAGAATGTTGTCTACTCTAGGAGTGAGTTGTAAACTTCTATGATAAAGGTCTACAATTCTACAATCGATATTAAATTCGTTCAGCAAGATAATTCATAATTATTATTTTAATGAAATAGTGCATGATCTAAAAACATTAATACAATTTTCGCCTAATATAGTTTTGTTATTGTCTTAAAACTTCAAAACAACATCCATCAACATTGAATTAGACGTGCGGGTAAAGATTTCCACCTTTGAATTATTATACATACAATAAACTAATACTAAGCAATCCCTTTAAGTGCTTGAAGTTCCCTTTATGAAAGTTTCAAGTGTTACATGAATGGATTAACCGAAGCGATAATACTAAGAGTGCCGACACTGTGGCTTAAAAAAAATCATTAATGCTCATAGAATGAAACTTCTCATAACGTTTTCAGGTCATAAAAACTTTAACAATATTATTTTTATTTGATTCGAATATACTCAAAGGCGGCTTATTGTCTGGATAAAATCATTGTAAAAGTTGAATACGAAACCTTGAATATTGCGGTATCAAAGTTTAAATTTATGAAAGTTTCTTAATTATATAAGTGTGCTCTAGGGAAAAATATCTGTCGTCTTGAATTGCTTTTAGTTATATTTCCTTATAGTTTCTCAAACAACTAAATCACCTACTTTAATGGAAATGCCATTTAATAAATTTTCTCTATCCACTACAAATTTTGTTTCGTTTTATCGAAGTACCGATTACCGTTGCTTTGACTGTAATCTTTATTTAAAAGGTGTTACGAATTTAAAAATTTAGTCACAGTTGAAAGCTAGCCAACATTCTATCTAAAACAGATTTGAATCATCTTAAAAATGGTTTGGAAAATAATTTATAATTGGATATTACTAAAAACATATGATTCAAATACATATTTCTTCATTTTTTAAATGTTTTAGTTTGTAAAATCAATAAAAGCAACTAAAAGGAATTATAGAATTTACAGATGTTTCTTATTACCATTTTAACTCATTTTCCCAGAACTTAGGAATAATATACATCTTTATGTAAATGTACATGTGTAAATATTCATTTAATTTTATAGCTGAGGATTCAAATATTATCGACTATTTTGGAAATTTATTATAGTTTAAAAACTTTTAAGTAGTTAAAATGTAGGGAGCAATAATAACAATAATCATGCAATGAGAATAAATTTAATTGACACATCACTTTCTCCTTCATATTTAGTCCACCAATATAACCTGTGTTGAGTCATGGAGGTCTTTAATCATCCATTGACTATGCCCTAATAGATACAATTCAGTATCCTACTCTACAAAAACATCACTACAGATATTTCGCACTTGAAAAAGGTTTTTTGCAGTAATGTGCCATGTACAAAATCCGCCATCTTTTTGCCTACCAACATTAATATTACTGCTATCAAGCACTATTTGTCCAACCATTTGGTGATGCTCCAGGTTTGGGCACCTATCAAGATTGCAAGAATTTATGCCAGACGTTCATCCTCTGATTCGCTCACCAATTACCTGAAATCTGCCACAGCTTCTATAGGTGAACATTTAATTGTAACGGGAAATTTTAATTACAGTTTCTTGGTTTTGAGTAATAAAACCACTAATGTAAATGGAGTTGAACTATGGGAATCGATATGCCACAAGGGCATCGCTACCAAACCTGCTCGTTCTTACCTTTTCTACTGATACATTTATTTGACATTATACCGCTGTGCAACCGATCCTATCGGAGAGTTCTAGGTATAGACAATTTAAGTTATCATAGGTGCATCTTTTGCAATCTAAGTAGTTCCCATCCAGTAGCCAATTCAATTTATCAACGTCGATTACAACTTCCAATCATCGCAAAGAATTCCAAAAATCGATGTAGTAGTTTCCTGTATTACGGACCGCTCTGCAAGGAGATTTGTGACGTGGGCATTAAAAATGTATTAGGAAAGGTGCAAGACCTGACCTTGCTGTCCTTGATACAACCGTCACTTGCAATATAAATATTCTGTTTAGAGGCAAAGGTTTCTCTCACAGAAATTGCATGATTCGCATTTACTTCGATAACGCCAGGTTGTACAGAATAGGTAATTTTATAATATAGTTCCTATGAGTTTATTATTTGCGAAACTAAACTGGGATTTTTTGTAAATGTTGTTCAAAGAAAGACTTCGACTTACTTGGAATCCTATTGGAT
Organism: Phrixothrix hirtus; assembly: GCA_024586415.1. Classification (NCBI taxonomy): domain Eukaryota; kingdom Metazoa; phylum Arthropoda; class Insecta; order Coleoptera; family Phengodidae; genus Phrixothrix; species Phrixothrix hirtus. The sequence continues at coordinate 8,093 of JAHWXV010228719.1, read as the reverse complement.
GATTATATGAAAGACATGCTTAGTATTCTACGGAAAGAGAGAGATCAAGCTAACGAACTAGATAGGGGGTCGTTGTCTATTCGTCGCTACTGTTTAGCTATATACGACCGAATTGCTTGCGTCTTCAACGCTTGCTTATTTTAAGGACATTCCCATAGAGTTTGAAAATGAGCTTTCTACAATTTCGTTTTCTATCTCATTGACTCAAGCTTTTAGGCAAGCTGACAGGTAGAACTTTAACTTTCAGTTTTGAATGCTTTCGGGAACTAAGCAGCAATTAGTTTGGTTTCCGGCAGTGGCGATCGGCCATTCAAGCGGTTCAAAATTTTACTAGCATTCTAGCTCTTAATAATTAACAGTAGATGCATTTCCCCAAACCATTAGATATTCAAAATACATTAGTGAGACATGACTACATGTGGTCTTCATCGGTATGCATGACAGTATATTCTCTAACAATGTACTCCTTTCAATTAAAACCTTGCTATTTAATTGGCATGCCCATGGTGAGTGGGGTGTCGTAAAAACTGAGAAGGGATATTCGCAAGGCTCCAAATTAGGACCCATCTCATGAGATGTAGTCATTGATGATTATCTTAAGAGGTTTATACTAGTCTTCAAAAAACAACCAACAAGGTTGGCGAGTACTCTTTGGCCCATGTGTTCACTGACGATCAGATTGTTATGTTCCCCATAGGTTTGATCAGAGTACTTGAAATAATCATCCGTCTGAGTCATTTGTTTTAAATGGGATGCGCATTGCAAGTTATCCTATGCCTCAGCGCAAACTGCCAATCTGGCTGTCAATGCTCACAATCCACCCATTGCTCCACCCACTAGAACTTCTGAAATGGAATTTGGTATACAGACTTCTACTTGGGAGTAATCTTTGGCAACAAGTTTCTTTGATTTAAGCATCGCAGTACATGTGGCAGGGTGTTGCATGACATTCCAGTAACTTTATCAAAGTTGTGGAGTCCATTGTGAGGGTCATTTTTAATGCCCCTGTAATTACAAATTCTTCATATGGCACAGAAGTCTAGGAGACTAAATATTTTCGCTCAAAATTAGCCAAAACTTTCGAATTAATTTAAAGGCTTTATCTTGTCCGCTAGCTTTTAACTTTCTGATCATACTTAAATACGAATTGAGTCAGTATTTGATCGGAAACCATATCAATAATCCCTGAAAAACATTTGAAAAACATTTGGAAGTCCTATTACAACATTACCCTACATTTTGGACTATTTCTATAACTATCAACATTTATATCATAGCAGTATGATCCATTAATGGTTTCTTGAGCGATCCGTGGGTTTCTACAGCTTATGCAGCACTACTAGTAGTAGTACTTTATTAACCGATATGTTCCAGTTCAAACTAATAACAATATGTTACAACAATAAAATATACAAGTATGCGAGTATATAAAATACTAAATAAATAAAATTTCAAGGCCTTCAAACACGTTCTAAGATTAATTTTAAACTTATTTTGTGATATACCACAAAAATCTAGGTCTAAACTGATAGGAATTATTTAATAACCTGGATAAAGGCGAATAACAACCGTAAACTGTTAGATGTTGATCTATATGCATAAGAGGTGTATTCTTGTTGCATATCCTGGAACTTATAGTGAAAAAGCATCAAGTATGTATACAGAATCAACCACTTCATTTAAAAGCTTATATATAAAATATAAGTCAAGGAATGTAGGTCTAATTTGAAGAGGAGATAAACCAAAGTAGGTCAGTATACTGCTATAGTTATCTTTATTGCAGAAAACTTTAAATTTAAAACACAGGTGCCTTATTAATTCCTTTTGAATATTCTGCCACGAAATCTAGCTCAGTAGCAAAGGAGTACAGTACGGGGGATATGGTGTAGCTAATGATGATAAAAAGTTGTTTATAAGTTGTACTTCTCGGTGTATACCTTCTGGCTTGAGTTAAGTCGACGCCTTCTTAAGATAAAAATAAAGTAAAGCAGAGGATAGGTAGGGAGCCAGTCGTTCACTTTAAGCAGTAGCAAGCGACACCTGAACGACAAGATGTTCACTTAAGATAAACTTGTTTGCAATAAGAACCCAGCATCTGGAATTGTAGACCTAAGAAAACCTAAAGAGGAGTAAATTAGGTAAAAGGAAGCTCTGTGAAATTACAAGTTAATTCACCAAGTAAGTAGGTATTTATTCAAACACCCAGTAGAATATTCACAAATTGCATAGTATCATATAAACAAATAAAATAAAATAATTAATAACGGTAAATTTATGTCCTGGTTAGGGACGTATTGACAATCAAAAAGGATACCTTAATTGCTTTTTTTATAGTTCAAAGCATTAACTCAACGCTAAATAATTTAGCATCAGTAAATGAATTACGTAGAATAAAACGTACTATCAAGTGACATGAAAGGATAAAATACATTAACAAAAAAGTAAATTTAAAGAGTTTAAAAGCGTTAACTATTTATAAAATGAGAATTTACTAGAATCAGATAATCATTAAAGTGAGAATGGCATAAACCCGAGTTAAAAAAACGCAAAAGTATACGCTAACCAATTATGCAAAAGCTGTAACAGAAAAAAACTATTTAAAAATAAAGTACGTTAAATAGGTAATAAAGGTTTGCATCTCATATCTTTTCTCTAGCGAAATCCATACATGTGCTGCATAAAGTTATCGAGCGTAACTCATATTGATTAAGGAATCTAATTCTAATATTTTTTTGAGTCTGAAAAGTAAAGAAGTTTTTTTTCTTATTTTGAAATTATTGAAAAGCTATTAAATATTTCATTCGAATAACACAAAATTAAATACGTAAAGCAAAACAAGGCGACGCAATTATTTTACATTCAAAACATAATTAGATTAGAAAGGCAGCAAATATCTATTGATACATAATGTAGAATTTATATTTAATTTGATAACTAAACGAATTGAGTATGTTCGTTGATGTATGTCAGTAAAGACACATGTGCGCAAACAGAATATGAAACTATTGGATAAGTCGAAAATATTGTCCCAGCAATTTATTAGCAATGATAGAAATTAAGATTTTTTTGTACGACCTTAAGATCATCACCGTCGACACAACATCTTATGCATCCATCCGGAATTATCAGACCATCAACCAGTATATCTTCCGTTCAGCATTTAATTAACTAAGATCGCCCATAGTAACGTAGCGAGTAGAAATGAAGGAATATATCCTACCAGTCAAGCTAAAAAGAATAGACCAAAACGAATTAATTTACTGAATAGAAAAAGCCTAATTAGTTCTTACCGTTGTATCAAACGATCAACACCTGTTCTTTTTTAAATTACAGGAACAAAGAATAACGTACAAATCCTCTCGTATGTTTGTATCTTGGTAAAGTTGAAACACAAGTGTTTATTTTCAAGGCAGTCTAAGACCGAAGAATTACCAAAGAAACGTCAGATAAGAAAATGTATTTTAACCAAATCGAAGTTTTAAAGCAAATTTTATATTTACAAACTTTATCCCTAGGAGGCGGCTCATACCGGATAAATAAATTATATTTAATGAATTTCCTAAATTAAATCTATTAATTAACAACCATCTTTATTTCTGAAGTAGAAATATAAGAAAAAGGATTATTTACTAAGTTACTCATATTTAAACATATCCAAAACGAATATTTAACTTTTAAATATCCCCATTCTATACACATAAAAGAAATTATAAGTACATATGTACAGGGCATACTCAAATAAATACTTAACAATTATTAATGAATATCTACAAGTCAAGGTGAGACCGTGACAAATCTCTATTATGTAAAGTAAAACGATATGGATCCATAGAACACAATTAACTTAAAGTATAAGTTTAAATATAAAAATTAAATAAATTTTCAAATCTTTAATGAATACACATTCTAATCCATAAGTTTAATGACAATTTTTTATTTACGAATATTATTAAAATTAAGCAAGATACACTAGTAAATAAAATTCATATTATTAAATGTAATAATAAAGTCAACTAAATGAATTAAACTAACTGGAATCATAAAGTTTAAGTAGGAAGTTATGTGAATATAACCATGTGTTATATTCATATTAATTTTATTTACCTATGTATTTTTCTTAATTTCACTGTACTTGATAATACCCAACTATGGGCGAATAGTGTAAATAAAAAATCGTCATCAAACTTATGGATTGGATTATTGTGTTTAATTAAAGATTTAAAAATTTATTTAATTTTTATGTTGGAATTCTCTATTATATTACTATAAATAACAAAATGAGGTGACCAAATTATGGGGCAATATTCACGCATTGATCGTACAAGTGAACAATTTAAAATTATAGGGACTCTTTGATTATGAAACTCATTAGATTTCTTAATGGCAAATTCTAGAGTTTTATTGACTTTATTTTATAAGTAAGTTATTAATTTACAACGAATAAAGCGACTTGTCATCAAAGATTATAACAAGATCCTTAAAATATAACACATTTTTTGATGTATTGTTTTCAATATAATAAGAGAAATTATCGTCTTGTATTTTTCTAGAAAACCTAATAACTTTACATTTAGCTGAATGAAGTTAAAGCAATTATGGTCACACCAACCAATCTATAAACTCAGTTTTTTTGTAATTTATTATGTTATCATTGTTGCTCTTATAAATCTTTAGATCACCGGTATATAATAAGAAAGAACAATTTTGAAAACATACTTTATATCCTCTATATATCGTATAATAATAAAATATAGGTCCCGGGTAAGAGCCTTAAGTAACACCAGATTGAACAGTAATACATTTGGATGTATAGCTACTAACTAGTGCCCTTTTTTTTTCTACCGATAAGATGGGACTCCATCCACGAGAGTAATGGATCACCAAAGTCTATTTTACATAATGTATAGATGAGTTGTTTAATATTAACTCTATCGAGTGCTTTGCTTAAGTCTCTATAGATACAATCAATTTTAAGCACAACTTCAAGATTATCTAAAACATGTTTAGTAAAAAGGAATAGGTAGGTGAATGTAGATCTGCCTCTAAAAAAACAACATGTTCCTCATCTATATAGGTTGTTTCACAGCAACGAAAACCTTGTCTCTTATTATTGATTCAAATATCTTTGTTATTGCTGATATTATGCTAATTGCTCTATAATTTGTAACAACAGCTTTTTAAAAATATGTATAATATAAGATAGTCTCCAAATATTAACAAAATTAGACAATTTCAATAACTTATTGAAAACAATTGAAACGCTTCAGCTAAAACACTGGCACAACATTTCACGAAATATTGTGATATACTATTAGGGCCAGACTTTTAATTGGCACTAACACTGTTTAGCTTTTTAAAAACGCAGTTACGAAATACATTAAGTATATTTATATCAACAACTTTTTTCAACTAATTATCCCATAAATCACTGACATAGCTATTATGATCACAATAATCAAATTGAAAATGATTTGCGAATAAATTAGCAATATCAGTTGGCGCATCAGCTGAAGACCCATTCTACGACATATGCAATGACGTATATTGAATAGTGGTATTCCGCTATTCACTTTTTGAGAGTTAGCAAATGTTTAAAAATATTTTGGATTGTGTATATAATTTTCTATCATCTTTAAACGATATTGTCTACAAATTCTAATAGAATTGTTACATTTTTTCCTCAACTCTTTAAAAGAATCATAATGCAATGGCGATTTAGTATGTTTGAACTTTTTGTAAGCAATTTTTTATGTCTTATCAATAATCTTGTATTACTATCAAACCATTTTGGATTTTATTAAAACTGTTAGTTTGTCTATACTTCAAGATTTCGTAAAATTCATGAAGACATTCATCCATACCAGTATCATTATCAAGTAACTGTCAATTCGGTGCAGAGAATTGCCCAACAATACAACTACATGGAGCATTTTTAAAATCAAAATAGGAACAGTTCTGTGCAGAAGTACAGGAATTGTTGCTAATCATGTGATCCCTCAACATTAGCTTTCCATGACTACCCTTGGGGCCTTCCTGTCTTTTAATGGTGGCCGTTTAAGTTCAAGATGGACTTCCCAGTCAGACTTGTGATGTTCAAACTGACTGCCAAAAGCTATTTATCGTGCTTATTGTCGATCCGCTCTGTTTATGGCAAACAGTTTGTAACTACAGTTAAAGTATTTTACTGTACTATAACATTTAGAGGGGATCCTTACACCTAAGCCAAGTTCACACAAAGCCACTTTTGCTACCATGGTAATTAAACACCTGCACAATGTAGGTTGAAAGATGTGTGAACACACATGCAATCCAAAAAGCAGCATATACAGTCCGGCTGCTTGTAACTTTTAATTGCTGGGTTCAGCCTGAAGAATGTCGGAGGGTGATCAAAATGTATTGATGTTGCAGTAGCAGAAAAAATACATATTTCGTTTAAACTTTTGCTGTAACTGTAAGTGTAGCAAATGGTTTGTTTATGTAGGTATATTAAAAAGGTTATATTGAAAACATCAGGTTGCTTTTTAAATTTAGGAAATTCCATTGTCAAAATAATTTGATTTACGCATTTATGCATTTATGTATATAATTTCAAATATAATGCAATACGTGATATTATGAATATATTTGTACAATGACTTTTAGGTATTTACATATGCACATGAATATGTATGTCTGCAGATAAAAACACCATAATTATGCTGCAACTAGCGTGCAGCGCAGTATAAATGCAACAACAGCTGCGCTCATAGTGTGAACAGGTTTGAAACCTATTTTTAGAACATCTTTTTAAGTAACCGCTGCAGAACAGTTGCATGCTGCATACTACATTTGGTATGTATGTGAACACAATCTGCAACCTTTGCAGCGGCAACTAAAAATCAGCGTAATAAAAGTAGCTGTATGTGAACTTAGCTTTAGGTACCATGGTACTCCAGTGACTGTTACCTTTTACGATTAACTTGGACCTATGGCTGAAGGGAGATTGACTTAGATTAATGCTGCTAGATCTACTCAAGCTGAAGGTGATATAGTTTTAGGACGGCTTATTGACGCTCTGTCATTCCCTAAACCATCATAGCTTCAGCGAACAGAGAAATTGACTTATAGTCTTCTTCGACAAGTTTTTAGGAAGATTATTTTTTTTGAACTTAAATTTATGATGTTAATTTGTGGATATGGCCCATTTAACCCTTTTTTCTGTTGGGTTTGCTTGCGGGACATGAATACCGATTGCTCAATTAGAAATGGCAGTGGTACCTACTCTTCAATTAACTACGATAGCAGTCATTTTTTTAAATGTACGTTTTATTTCATTTTGACTTTTAGTTTGGCCTATGAATTTTTCACTTTTGTTTTAATTGCGCTTCTTGTATGTTGTGTAAATCCAGTTAGACGCGCTACTCTTCGTTTGAATTCGCGACGATGCCAAATCCCTTACTAACTTGTCGGCTGACATTGAAAATTCCATTACCTTTAGTTTGATTTGGGTCGTCTAACTATAAGTTGATTTATACGACGCTATACCAAATCCAAAAACTTAAAAGTACGATAAAATTCTGAACAGTAATATGATTGATTTGGTATGAGTAGAAGTGTACCTAGAGTTTCACGAAATGACCGACAGATAGCAAAGTGGTGCTGCAACATAGAAGAAGGCAATAACTTCAGTAAGAAGATGGCTGCTATACTATTAAAAGCACTGCGTTAATACAGCGATCTATGATGCATTTCTTGAGCAGTGAAGCTGTCAAACCGCAGAATGTTTGTCACAAGATGAAATTGAAATAACACATGTGGCAGAATCACCAGTGTTTTACAATTGCCGGCAAAGCTACAGTAAAGTAATGCGTGGTTCTTCTGTACTGAGAAGCTAAACACTTTCGTGAAAATAAGCCTAAAATCGACAAAATATGGGCGCCACTGTTTTCATGACCACTGCAGACAGATAATGTTCGAAGAAAACCCTGTATATCACGATATAAATTGAGCTTATCTTTTAAAACGGAAAACAGACGCTAACGGTACTGCAGTAACGGGATTTAAAACTGAAAGAAAGGTTCTTATACTAACGGTGCTTCTTTACTTAATATCAC
>JAHWXV010228590.1:0-13369 GCA_024586415.1 Phrixothrix hirtus | reverse complement strand
CTCTTTCCAATGGTATGTAAATTGTTTATTTTGAATGTATACTTTAATAAATACGAATTTATTAAATTGGGGCATTCATTTAGAATAACCCTGTATATCTGCCAATTAATTTGTGTTTCACAGCCATTTAAAATAAACAACTTGTATTAGTTCTGCTAGAATAGAAATAAGTGATTTTCGAGTTTCCGTTAAACACCATTTTTTGAATGTAAAAACAACATAAATAATAGAAACAAAACAAAAGCTTTTCAAATATTATACGAACCCTGTTCCATCAGTTAAAATGATTCATAAGCGGTTTAATTATTTTTGTTGTTGATGTACGAGCGTTAGCAATGCTGATTGATGTGTCAGGCCAAAAGATGTCTGTAGGCCAGAAATGATAACAAAAGTGTATGATCTTGTATTGGAACATCGCCGAGTGACGGTGCGTGAGATTGTGGAGGTATCAAATTTGACGATCGATATGGTGGTTTCAATTTTACATGATGTTTTGGATTGAAGAAACTTTCCTGTATATAATGGACCAAAAACTTAATCGTTTAACGACTTCAAAATATTGTTTGAAATTATTAAAGCTTAATACATCTTAATATTAGCGTCATGTTATTACTATTGATGAAGCTTAGATCCATCACTATTGTTGTCTACCTCGTTGGTAGCTTTAAGCAATTTTTATAACTTGATTTTATACGTCATTAAGTTACGTAATTTTTGTTTGGTTTTAGGATTGAGGTAGCCAAACTAGTGCGAACTGTATCAATATTTATCAACAAGTTTCAGGGTTAAGACCCTTCGAAATAACCGCCTCTAAATTTGACAGTTCCGTATTTACCCAAAGAGAAAATTTACATAGTCTTTAAATTCAAATGGTTACGTTAGAAACTTTATCGATCTCACCAATATTATATGATTAATGACTTCGTTATATTTCACTAAAGTAAGTAACACAAGCTTTACGCTCTACAAGGGGCACTATTTATATTGAGAGCCTTGGCAACACTGTGTGTTTAAGACGCCATCTAACATTTGTAATGTTAAGTATGACATTTTTGAATATAATCTTATTCAGAAAATTTTGACATTTTAGCGTGATTAAAGATGTTTATAGTGACTTAAAAAGTGTGCCTCAGCGTAAAAATAGAATTAAGTCGTAAAAATTTTCGTGCAGTGATTTATTACAAATTTTGACATGGATTATCTAGACAAGAGTGCATCGATCGACTTACTTTCACTTTTGGCGATGAAGCCCCATTCTTTTCCACTGTGAAAGTGTGAGTTTAATTGTGGCGCCGTTCGCTCACCGACGAAAGTAGTGAAGATTGTCCAAAAGCTGTTGTTGTGACAGAAAACATTGATGCTGTACAAAAACTGATAATGCAAGATCGTCGTATAACATACGGTGCAATTGAGGCGACCTTATATATTAGGTCGACCAGCATGTATAAAATATTGCATGAACACTTAACTATAAAAAAAGGTTTGTTCTCGTTAGATCCCAGATAATTTGAAAACATCTGAAAAAGATGCCCATGTCATTGGTGCAAACAAATGCTTACGAAATACAATGGCGGTGCTTCAAAAGACGTATATAATATTGTAACAGGTGACGAAGCATGGATATATGCGTATGAGCCAGAAAGTAAACAGCAGTCGACTGTATGGATGTTTCAAGATGAACCAAACCCAACAAAAGTTGTTCGCACTCGAAGCACTTCGAAATAAATGGCCACCTATCTTTTCGGAAAAACTGGTCATGTGGAAACAGTTCCTTACAGGAACGTAAAACGATCACTTCGGAATGGTATAGCACCATTTGTTTGCCTGAAGTCTTCAGGGAAATAAGGAAAACAAATAACGCCGTAGGATCATTCTGCATCACAATGCCAGCTCACACACAAATAATTAAATTAACGGGTAATCCGCTGTACAGTCCTGATTTCGAACCCAATGACGTCTTTTTGTTCCCGAACGTCAACATTAAATTGCGTGGACAACGGTTTTTGTCGGGATAAGAAGCCTCCGATACGCTCAAAACCCATGGTTTACAGATGTCTCAAACAGAATGGCAAAAATGTTTTGACAATTGGTTCAAAGGAATGTAAAAGTGTATAGATCATAAGGGAGAATATTTTTAAAAACAATAAATTAAGTTTCAGTAATAAATTACTTGGCTATTACGCTCACAATATAAATAGTGCACCTTGTATACATTTATTTAATAAAAATCAAATGAATAAATTTCAAATTAACAATATTTTTTATTCATTTAGATCTAATGCACTTAATCTTTAAGAAAACATAATATTTACGACCCCTTCGGTTACTTCTCTAGACAAACTGTTATTACAGATTGTAAACAAGTATTTACTACAATGATATTGTTTGCATTCGAGAAAGAACTGGTTCTTTAAAAGTGATTATTCAAATTAAAATAAATTGTTTTAAAAGTTAAAATTACAAGCATGACGAACCTTTGATTTTATTTGTTTACTAAAGTTTATTAGAAGATTTCATAAATATACTCACGGTTTAAGTTGCGTTTGTATTATCTTCGATTTTAAATACTTAGACTTCCGTCTGGCTATTCGATTCCAGGTTAGCTGTCTTAAAAGGATTTACTTTCCTTTAAAGTTCCATTCAAAACTAGCGGTACTTCTTTTAAGTTGCGCATTTGTATATTTATTTATGTTTATGTTTATTTTCCTGTTTTAAATTACGAAAATTAATTTACGTTGACATGTAACTTCCAGGGCTTTTTAATGCTACGATCACCAATACGTGACATAAGTTAAGATGGAATTTACATCTCTAACTTCAACTCATCTAAACTCGCCTTTCTTACTTAATTAATACAACAGTGTAAACTCTTGCACAATAAGCTTTCTATAAGATTTGGACATCCCACTCTGATATTTTCCTTGCCCAATCGGCATCTTCCAAATTTCAAATTGTTGGTTTCGTATTTGAGATGACAAACGTTATATTTTCGTTCTAATCGCTGTTTTTTCCTTAGATTTTCAAGGCTTCAACCCTGGTTATTTTTTATGACGTCGGCAAATAGCACTTCGCTTTTCCGGCATCTTTACCCTAAGAATTTCTATGTAAAATGTTTCTTGCATAATTTCATTTTACATTCCATTGCTATGAAGTTTTATTTTTTACACAAATTTTAAAATCACTCGCGATTTATTTATTATGAAACACTTTGAAACCTGTAAAAATATTAATTTTTATAGTCTGAAAAACTTAGTTTAAAACTTAATATTACTGGTTATTTTATATTACAGCAAATTATTTAGAAATTTAAAATAAATGGTAGTTTATTTAAATTACTAATGTTAGAACAATGTAATTGTTTAATTATTAATTACGGTATCTAACACTATACTCCGGAAACCAAAATTCAATCGAAACAATGGGTAAAAATGGTGCCATCGGCTAGTAAATCCATGCAATTGCAAAAATACACGAATTGCATTTTAAAATGCTTCCATATGTTCCATATTCGCCAGGCTTGGCTCCTTCTGATTATTTCTTATTTTCAAATGCGAAAACTTGGCATGTTGGTAAGAAATTTTCATCTAGTGAAGACTTTAATAAATCTTATTTTAATGAAGGCATTAAACGTCTTAAATAAGTGTATTGAGTTGGACAGTGTTATATAGAAAAATAAAATGTTTTCACACCGAAAAAACAACTGCTTGTTTCATGTTTACCTGACTTATTGAACTACCCTTGTAGTTGTAGATTCGCACGCTAACAATTGGTACAATAAACTTTGTTAGCACTTCCAAAATTGTAAATGTTATTTATTTAATAGGTTAATTTTACTGAAAAATGACTAATTGAATGGATAACTGGTTTATCACGCCTAATATGTTATCAATAAATTAGTAAGTAGTTAAATTAATTTATTAATTGTGTATTTTTATTAAATAATAGCTGTTTCCAAATATTAAATACAAAAACTGGTAAAATTAGGTAAACATTTCGTTAATCCATTTGCATCCATTAATAAATGAAAGTTAATTTTGGAGTGACCTTGAAGTTGTCGCTTATTTTTAAATAAGTTATGCGGTTTTGTTTGACTTTCTACACCAGCTAAATTTTGTCTAAAATGTTTTGTTCTATAATGCTTCAGCTTTTAGATACTTCAGTGTGTTAAAGTAAAAACTCACCCTGTATATACAGAGCGGTTCAAATAAAACTTCCTAGGCTAATACCTATGAGTTTAAAAGCTATAGTTAAATACTGCAAAAAGACCAATAATAGCTCCAATTTCCGTAGTAAACAGTTTCCCGTCATGTCAGACAAAGATGGCGCTTGAGTACAAAATTATGAATAATTTTGATCCTCCAAATAATTTAATACATCTTAATTACCCTGGGTGTTAAAAAACATCTAAATATTTAAGGGGCATATAGTACTATCGAAAAAAATAAAAAAGTCCTAATGAGCATGGATCCGAAAATCAACCATTTTCGAGATAAAAGCGATTTTCGTTTTTGAAAATCAAAGAAGATCGCAAGGCTACTTTATCAGTTTAGTACTATGCATATACTTATTGTTAGGGAACACTTGAATCAAACATTTTATAAAAGATGAATAGATTGAGGAGGTTCCGTTCCATGACCTGCTAAGTCTCTCGAGCTAACTCCTTTAGACTTTGGTATTTGGGATTACCTGAAAAGTTTAGTGTAAATAATCTTGCCAAGTTACAATACTGAATTGAACAACGTTATCAAACAATTCGAGCACAACCGGGATTCTTGAAAGAGCGCGAACTTCTTTCTTGAGAAGGTGTAAATCCGGTGTCGAAATGGTAGGAGGATTATGTTCTGTCGTGCTAAATGCTACAAACTACAAAAAATTTACATAAACGAAAATCGCTTTTATCCCGAAAAAGGTTGATTTGTTCATTTGTTCATTATGACTTCTTTACTTGTTTTCGTATATATATATATATATGACTATGAAGTTATTATTAGAGATAGAACAGAGTTATTAAGAAAACTTATAGATATATAATAGGAGTATCTCTTAAAATTATTTTCAAATACACAGGTAGATTCGTATTACAATTGCATATCAAAGTTTTTTTTTATGGAACATCCTATATATTTTTATAAATTCTGATAGCCCTTAATGGATATATCAAAAATGATACGAGGCACTATGCCTCCAGAGTTACAAATAAGGGAGATATTTACATTTTTGTAATAAGAAACGGCTCACTTTGTCACATTTCTGTGTTAAAAAGGTAAGATAATAAGCTAAACTTTACACCACAATTTGTCTAATCCCGCTGCTATATTAGATAGTGTTTAGTTCCAAATTATCTGCAAAAAATATACAGGGTGATAAAGTTTTGCGCATCGTTATTGTTCTCAAATTCTTCAAATCGAACACTTTGTATATTACAGTTGCATCATGTGCAGAATTTAACATACTTTTAATAACATGTATCATATCGGCATCAAAATGACAGAAATTTTTGAGATAAATTGATTGTTTTCTGAACTTTTCCAAAATTGTTGTTGTTATTAATAATTTAATTGATAAAATGGCATTACACTTTAAAACAGCGCTAATAGAGACCATAGAATAAGGTAATCAACAAGTAAGTTATTCTGGATAGAAATTATGTGTGTCTTTTGATTTTCTCTTATTTTATGTAATTCTGTTTGTTTTAGCTCGGTGACATGCAGAAATGCACTTATTAATTTGTAAGCAACACGATCCTACAGAACTTATTGAAAGCTACATATTTCAGTTCCGTTATATGGGCACCAATGTGATGTAAAGCTTTTCATTTTTATATTTGTAATTTATTGAGTTATTATTTATTGTATATTAATTATTATAATTCTTGAAGACAATATCCAAGAAACAAATATTGTGTACATATTGTGCATGCTTGAATATGATATGTGTTATTTGATAAGACATGCGATTAGACCGTTATCTGCTTGCAAAGCAATCCGCACACACGTTTTGATAAGACCAATTACTCTTTAATTTTATTGTATTATTCACTCGGCAATATACCACAATATTAGTGTGATATTATTTAAGTACTTGCATTTCAGTCCCTTGGAACCTGCATTGAAGAAATAATCAAGTATACTAAATTTCAGAACCAATAGATAATCTATTAGTTTGACAATTATGATATCAATTACGCATACAAATCTTCTAGATTACTACTGATTGTTTTCGTTAGTTATTTAGTGATTTCTGTTTAGTTGTTTTTCATTATTCTTTATTGTGTTCATTTATTGGTTTCTCGTTTTGTTATTTTATTCTACGTTTACAGTTTAAATATGGAAAACAAAAATTTTACTGTCGAAGGAAGGGTTGGTACGATTTTTGTTTTGGGAGAATGTTTTAAAAATCCTCCGTTAGCAGCACGAGTATATCGCGAAAAATACCCAGACAGAAGATTGCCGCGCAAAGAAAGTTTTGAAATGGTAATGGAAATGTTTATACGAAATGGAAGTGTAGAATATGAAAAGAAGAATTTTGAAAATCGCGTAGCAAACGAAGACACAGATTTTAATGTTACAGCGAATGTTTATGAAGATACACACACCAGTTAACGAGAAATAAGCAAAAATTTAGATCTTAGCCGTTCCGTGATTCAAAGAATTTTAAAAAAACAAATTTCACGATTATCATATTTCCTTAAACCAAGAATTACATGGCAACGATTTTCGTAATCGTGTGAATTTTTGTTAATATGTGGATGAAAATTTGCAGAATGACGAAAGCTTTGTAGCTAAGATCCTTTTTACAGATTAAGTCACTTTTAAAAAAAATGGACTAGTCATTAAGCACAACTTGCACTATTATGCAACAGAAAATCCTAGATGGATACACATGATAGACAATCAACGTTTGTGGTCCGTAAATGTATGGAGTGGAATCGTTGGCAACTATGTTCTAGGTCTACACTTCTTTGATGGCTACTTAGACGGCCAAGAATACTTACAATTTATTGAAAATGAACTGTCACTTCAATTGGAGAATATCAACCTGAACCTAAGGGCCAACTTGATCTACCAGCAGGATGGTGCACCAGTGCATTCTACCCGTCGAGTTACCACCTATTTAAATAATACATACAATGTGTGGATCGGTAAAGATGGTCCAATTTGATGGCCGGTAAGATTTCCAGATCTTACAGTAATAGATTTTTCCTTTTGAGGACTTATAAAATCTAGAGTATATAAATATCAACCAACGACAAAAAAAGGTATGAAGGTGAGAATAAGAGAGGCATTTGCTAGTGTAGCTCCTGAAATACTAAGCAATGTGAGAGAAAGTTTTAAAAAACGCATACAAAAGTGTAGGGAAGTAGAAGGGCGCACGTTTGAACATTTATTATAAATAGGAATAAGTACAGTATTATGCATCTGAACATGGGCTTCTTTAAATTAGGAATTCATCAAATAATGGTCTGTAGTAACAATCTGTTGCTATTACCAATACAAATATTTGTCATTCTAAAGTAGTTCATGTTCAGATGCACGTACTGTATATTAAATGTCTTAATATTTTGTTATAAATTCACTTTAATGAAGGTTATCAAACTAAAAATGGTCGTTATTAAACGCGTTATTAACACTTTAGCGTCCACATAAAATAGCATGTGATGTTAATTTAAAGTGCATATTCAATTAAAGTGCATGCACAATAATCATTATTTCCTTTCATCTATTTTATCGTTACGCTAACGGTTTTAATGCTTTTTCAAAATGTGATGCTATTTTATCACATAAATTATTAATAACAACAACAATTTTGGAAAAGATCAGAAAACAATCAATTTATCTCAAAAATATCTATCATTTTGATGCCGATATGATATATGTTATTAAAAGTATGTTAAATTCTGCATATGATGCAAGTGTAATGTACAAGGTGTTCGATTTGAAAAATTTGAGAACAATAACGATGCGCAAAACTTTATCAACCTGTATATCTTTTGCAGATAATTTGTATTTGTAATATACCAGAGGGATTAGAAAAATTGTGGTGTAAAATTTAGCTTATTATCTAACCTTATTAACACACAGCAAATTGATAAAGTAAGCCGTTTTTTATTACAAAAATGTAAATATCTCCCTTATTTGTAACTCAAGAGGCATAGTGCGTCGTATCTTTTTTGATCTATGCATTAATGTCTATCAGAATTTATAAAAATATATAAAATGATCCAAAGAAAAAACATAACATTGATATGTCATTGCAATACGAATCACCCTGTATATTTGAAAATAATTTTATGAGATGCTCCTATTACATATCTATAAGTTTTCTTAATAACTCTGTTCTATCTCTAATAATAACGTCATAATCTTTCGTCCACGGAATCTTGGGCCACCCTGTATATAACATTTCTATTTAATATACATATATCCTTAGCGATGATAATACACAGCAATAATCATAAAATGCATACATTTAAAATTTTGGCTAAAAATAAATTAATAGCAATGCAAATAATTTAAAACCACTTTGCGTTTTAAAAGTTAATATTTTTCCTTAAATAGTATTAATAATTATATTATATCTTATAGGATATATATTTACGATAGAAATTTTAGGTTACGTACATTTTTAAATTTTAAGCTAGCATTTGGTGCTCACGTACGACGACGCGACGCGGCGTCCAAATGTCTAATCTGGTTCTTGGGTGTAAAAATTATACAAACATATTTGTAAGTTTAACCCATAGTTTCTTAATTGTACTGAGTGCTACTTAGTTATTGTATAATTAATAAAATTGAAATAATAAATAGTTTTCAAGGAATCATGTGTAAACCTTCTACGAAATGGTAGATGACATATTTACTAGATAACATATCTTATCAATAGTTGGAACGGTGCGCAAATGATTTAGTAAATTTTCATTGAGGTTATACATAATGTCGTTTTTTAATATTATTATTTTCACTGGTAAATCTTTTAAATATTTAAAAAATTTTGTTCTAATTTTTATTATAGTTTGTTGTTTAAAACTGAGTGCTACGAAAACATCATATTCCATTCCTAACCATCTAACACAATGTTACAGAAATAATTACACGGAGGCACTTCTGAAACCTCCGTTAACAATTCAATTATTAGTAGAATTGACTAGGGAGATAGAATTATTGGAAGAAAATGCTTTAAATTTACGAATGTTTACAACTTCTTTGTTACATAGGTAATATGAAATAAAATAAAATATGTTATAAGTTCAGTTTTAGGTACTTTCAGTGTTCGTTTTGATGGAATACAATTAACGCCGGGAATAACCGAAACCCCTTTTATGGTGCCCTACAGGGCATCAGGTCAACAATTTTATAAATATAAATTGTTGGTTGATTATTTAATTTCTGGCAAACCACAACTTGTACCATATAATTCTATTAATACAACCGAACTATGTCTTCTTCATGAAATAATTTCCAACACAGTTCACGTTCGGGAACAAACTAACCAAGGACGTACTTGCTTAGAATTTTCTAATATGTTAAACGTGAGGTAAAGTAATTAACATGCTATTTGCAAATACATTATATGCAGTTAGAATGTAATTTCAGAGACGTTGATATATGCTCTACCGAAAAAGGAGTTGTTAGAACAAATTGGGGAACCGTTTCACCCGGACACATAGTTGCTGGTATAGCGGCAGCCTTGCAAGAAACAACAGTTAACTTACAAAAACTTTTAAAAATAATTCAAGAAGAAAACAACGTTACAGAAGTTTTTGAAACACGTGATATAAATTTAGGAGACATTGATAGCATTTGGGCTGCAACTGTAGTAGGTGATTTAGCTGAAGTAACAATAAAGAGTGCTTTAGATGCATCTAAATTAGGAAATGTTGGAATTTGGAATGATACACACCTTCCTAGAGTTCATTACTTGAAGGACAAATCTTTTGATATGACGTCAGCTGAGTTAATAGGAGGAATAGATGGTAATTTTATGATTTTTAATTTATTTATAAATAAATATAAATACTCAATGCAACTAAATAATAATCTGCTATATTTCGCCTTAATTTAGAATTTTTAAAAATATTCTCTTAAATTAAATTATCCCCCAAATTCATTCAAACGCTTGTACCGCACTATAATATTGACCTTGTTCGATCACAAAATCCAAATATCACTAGTAATTGTAGTACCATCAGCTTTTATGTAAAATTATACTTGAAGTAAACTTAGATAGTGGACGTCAACAAATGGATACACTATGTGACGTTTCGGTCGGTGATGTCGCCGTGAGGTGAGGTTCAGTACGGCGGAAATTAGTCATAGACGCAGTTCTTTGATAAAATAGTCCTGGCGTTACTCGTGACGGTTTGGAAGATCTTGCCCTGAAAGGGATTAATCGGTATTGTCGCTATCATTTATACATATAAATGATAAGACAAAAAACCTTCGGAAAACGTATATTACAATAAAAGAACAGAAAAATTATATATTTACAGTATTATTTCTAATAATTATTGGATGAAATAAAAATATATTATTCGAGTGCTACCTAGAAAGTCGATTGCGTTTTATTGTAAAAAACTCAGTACAAGAAAAAAATTTATTATATACATTTGAAAGCGGTACCTAAATACTAGTTTTCAACGTAGTCACCATACAAATTTAGGCACTTATCATAACGGTAACCAGATTTGAAATTCCATTGTTATAAAATTCTGCCGCCTGAGACTTCAATCAATTAGTCACGCTCTCCCCTGAGGGCGAACTGATTCCTCATCGTCATCAAAGCGCTATGTTGTGAGCCATGACTTCGTCTTTGGGAAGAGGTGGAAGTCGCTGGGTGCAAGGTCCGGGCTGTAGGGTGGATGACGAAAAACCTCTCACTGAAAATCTTCAAGGACTTGTCGGGTGCGACTTACTGTGTGTGGTCGGGCGTTATCGTGAAAAAACAAAGATTTGAACTTAACTTTCCTCTACGCTTGTTCTGAATCGCTCTTCTTAAATTTTGCAAAGTTTGGCAATACCTCTCAGAGTTTATTGTTGTTTCACGTTTAAGGAATCAACAAAAAGCACGCCTTTTCTGTCCCAAAAAACGGTTGCTATAATTTTCCTTGCAGACAAGATTTGCATGCATTTTCTCGGTTTTTTCGGGGAATTTGTGTGCCCCCACTCCATAAACTGCAATTTGTCTCGCAGTTCACATGTTTGACCCACGTCTCGTCTCCAGTTACGATCCGATCCAGTAATGAGTCGCCATATGTATCGCAAGACTCCAGAAATGTTAATGACGCTGGCATACGCTGATTCTTGTAATTTTCTATCAGGAGTTTTGGAACCCATCTAACACAAAATTTGTGGTATCCCAGTTTCTGAGAAATAATTTCATGCAACAGCCTGCGTGAAATTTGTGGAAAACGGAGTGAAAGCTCTGTTATTGTGTATCGGCAGTTTTTTCTAATCTTTTCATCGACTTTTGCAACAATTTCATCAGTTACAATGGTTGGTCGTTCACTACGCTCTTCGTCGTGTACATTAGTTCGGCCATTTTTAAGCCTAATACACCATTGACGCACTCCACCTTCAGTGATAACGTTGTTCCCGTACACCTCACACAGTTGTCGATACATTTCAATAGGTTTACATTTTTTCGCAAACAGAAACCTTATTACAGATCGCACTTCACAACTCGCGGAATTTCCTATTGCGGCACACATTTCAAACTCGTAGAAAGGTTTCACTTTATCTTCAAGATCATTAATTACTGTCCTATGCTAAATTTGGCAACATTATTGTCAACTAAATTGACTAGGCTGCTTTTCAGTTATAATAAAAAACGCGCACAGAATTATAGGTACTTAAATAAAAATTGTCATTGTAACCATAATAAAACCTTACACTTTATATTTGCTCTTATGTGTTATTTATATAATAGATACGGAATAGTCGATGTCCTATATAATAATAGCTCCATAAATCTTTTTATTAAACAAAATAATAATAAAAGTTGTCGTAGTTGTGCGAACTTGGCAAAACTTTTATAGTATAATACCCTTAACAGTGTTTCGTTTACACTACATTGGAATTTATATGAGGGTAAGTATACATATTGCTTACGCTTGGGTTGTCGTTTTTTCTAGTTGAACGGATTATTTTTACGTGTCTGTGTTTGCGATTATATGTAATGTCTGATTCGATATTTTATAGATATTTAGAGTAATAAAATAAAATGCCATAAATATTATGAAATTTTCTTAATTCCCTTGTATTCAACAAGCATCATTTATTCTTACACACCTTCTTCGTGTGTCATGTCCTAATTAGGACATAAAGAATATCTTTCCTCATTTAAGTTAGAACTTTAAGTTAGAACATTTAGATAAAGTGTATTAGACTGCCATATTATTAAGTTGGATTAGGAGGTGAGCGTTTTCATGGGGATAAGCAGATTGGACAATTTATCAATAATTAGCTTCAAACCCATCCAAAGCTTTTTATGAGACAGGGGTTACAAACTATGGTAGAAACTACATAGAAAATTTACATTTTTATTATTTTGATGTTTGTTTATTAGTAAAGATTTGAAACCAAAAGGTTTATATTTATCCACTCTAGTAACGTACAAACCAAATACTTACCATTACCTATCAAATACGGTCTTGCTATATTAATTCATTAACGGCGAGAAAACTAGGGGAGTTAACATCCTATTTACGTAATTTATTTATTTATAAATAAAAAATAAATATTAACATTTAATTATCGCTGATTATTTATAAAATTCTTTGATTAAAAAATACATAATATACAATATTGTAAGAGATGATGCATTAGTTGTGTCATGAGATCTTTAGAGTTGCTTCTGGAAATTGTTCTACTAGCAGCGATGTAATTACAAAGTAGTTCTAGTTCACTTCGATTGCTTTACGAATACAGTAAGGGTTGTTAGCCATTATCAAAAAGTTAGAAAGAAACACGTCTGATGCAAAGTGATAAAGTAGACAATTCACTGTCAGTTCAGGTGGTTAAATAGTAAATATAAAAGTATCTACGAAACAATTTCCTTAAGTGTAAGTAATTACTAATTAATATTAATTTACTAAAGGTGATTTTGGAAATTATACGAGTGTAATAGAAGTCTGTAAACCTATGTATTATTTTAGGTTATTATCTTCCACCCTTTAGTGATTAGTTTTAATTAATCGACAAAGTTATCTAATCAATGAAAAACGGACACCATTGAACATAATTGATTTTAGCTATTAGGTCCTAGTAAATGAGTGTAACAAAAATTAGAAATGGAAATTTCTAGAATGATCGAGAATGTTTTCTTTGTAATAAAATAGATGATGTAATCCGCAAATGACTCATTGCAGTAA
>JAHWXV010228582.1:0-17774 GCA_024586415.1 Phrixothrix hirtus | reverse complement strand
TGAATAACTAATGTTAATATGTTACGAGGTTTATTCAAAAAGTTTACTTAAAAAGCAATTTACGCTTACTTAAAGGAATGTTTCTAATAATTTCAAAACGTAATTAGATGTAAAAATTAAAATGCTATAAGTATATATTGTAATTCGCCCGTATAGTGATGTTATTAAATTTAGATATTCTACAAAAGGAATTAGCGATAGATAACAATAGAATTTACACAAATGAGATGATGTGACACACAAAAAAAACAGCGGGAGCTGACAATCGGTAGACAAATTGAGATTTTAAGATGGTTAAAGCGACGGGGCCTTGCTTATAATAAATTCCCCAAATCGAACCTCCGTTTTTATGTAAACAAACGCATTTGCACTTAATTTTACAACGATGACAAGAATTAGGTAAGGCTGGAGCTGCTTTATCGCATGACTTTTTAATATTAACCTTTAAAAATTACAAAGTAGCGATTTTGCTACGTCCATAACGAGAACAAAACTTAAACAATCTTAGTTTCGGTAAGTACTTAAATGCGTTACGACACAGTTTTTTATTTATTATAATAAACTTATTTAAAAAATATCTAAAGCTATTTCTATTAACATTTATAACAAACACAGCGATTTTGAGTACGTTAAGTTCTAGAATTAATGACTGCATATTTTTTTATATAACACTTTTTTCATAAATTGCAAAACAGTCCACGGGCTGATTCATTGAAATTATCTGAAACTAAGACATCGTTTACAGACACCGTCCAACAACCAGAGATGACATGAAACAAAGAATTCGGGCTGCTTGTGAATTAATAAGTAGTGAAGAGATCCTACAGGCAACTGATTTGCAAAAAGGCATTGCTCAAAATGGTAAACAGTTCGAACAATTCAATTAATTTTAGATGCTTTGAATCAATCAGCTCTTATCAGGACTACATGATATATAAAATCCGACTAGAAACTTCGTCATGGTACACATTGGTCAATGCTAATGCTGGCAGTAATTACTAAATTGCAGTTAACATTTAATACTCAACGAATATGAGTACCTATAAGTTATAACACTCAATAGATATGAGTGTGCATAATTACCAAACTAACGCATAAAACTAATTAACGCATCATTTAGCGAATATGAATGTATACCTACGAACAAATAAATTTACGAAATTAATTACTGTATCCTTCAATAAATACAAATATATATTTTATAATCGAATTATTTCTATTTTATGTACTCAAGTTTTGTACATTACATATATTACATCCTAACCTCGGTTTATGACTATAAACTACTCTGCTGTATTATTATTATAACATTTATCTTCAACTTTAACTTTAATAATATATTTAATTATTATTAAAGATTCTCAGAGGGGAGGAGTTATATACAGCACGATTTTTTGAAAAGCTTCAATGTGCCGTATTTTGTTTAAACTAAGATATCAAAAAATGGCCAAAACCGTTTCGGTAGTATGCAGGGGGAACCAAAGTGACCCCAAAAACATGGCGACATCCCCCCGCTAGGCCCTTACTTTGAAATCTTAAATGACAACACTCCCTTTGCGACACATCATTGGAAAGGTCTTGACAAGTCTTTTCATTGATATCATACAAAGGTAGATTAGGATAACAAAATAAAAAGTTATTCAATGTACTCGTAATTTACGTGAAAAAATGATGTAGTAAGTAAATGATAAAATATGCTTTAAGCAATAAAATTAACTTACTTACGTTACACTTATGTAGTACAAAATTAAATTAAGTGTTCAAACTGTCTACCATTTTGTTCTAAACAATAAAAAGACGCTGTTCAAATGCACGCCTCATATTTGCAAACACGCTCCTTGGAATTGAACAGCATTCCCTGATTATCCGATCACGAAGATCTTCTATTAAAGCAGGCTGTACTTCCTACACCATTGACTTTAAATGACCCCAAAGAAATAAATCAACAGGTGTAAGATCCGGTAAGCGGGGTGGCCATTCTATGAGACCTCCTATTCCAATCCACTGTTCCAGAAATGCGTCATTTAGAAATTGATGAACAGCAGCAGCTTAATCAAGGGCTGTCCTGTCTTGTTGGAAATGAATTAAATTTTCGTTAAAATTCAGGTTTCCGGCAAGATTACGTGAGTCTATACTACATCTATGATGATAGGTCCTATAGTATTCTGTAGCGTTTTCTAGTAGATATTTCTTCGAGAAACAGACGACCCACGATTGTGTCTCTGAAAATACCTGCCCAAACGTTAATTTTTTGGGGTCGTTTTGTATGTCCAACACGAAAAAGATGCGAATTTTCGTTCGGTCAATAGCGGAAGTTGTGTTTATATACTTTCTCATTTAAAAAAAACCGTAGATTCGTCACTAAAACAGATGCTTTTCACTAACTCTGAATTATTGTTAATTTTCGCCGTCGTCTCTTCACAAAATTGAAGTCTTCGGTCGTAGTCATCCTCGGCCAGTTCTTGCAGGGTTTGCATCTTGTAAGGATGCAATTTATTTAACTTAAGTGCTCGTCGTACCGTTTCTTGTGGAAGTTCTGTAACAGTCGTTGCTTTTAGAATTGAAGACATTGGAGTTGCAGCAAAATGACCTACCACTTCTACCTAGCCAACTTCATTCAGTACTCTTCGCCCGATTCGTTTCTGGTTTACCACTGACCCCGCTTCTTTACATTTTTTACCTAATTTGCGACATAGATATAACTGCACTTTTGGTCTGGATGCTTGACATTAAAAGCAGCAGCTGTTCTTAACGCAGATCGACCCCCAGAATCGTAAATGAAAATAATTTCCACTCTTTCAGCTAGCGTGTACTCGAAAAGACTTTTAGATCCTAAGCATTGATAATGTTAAATCCCAAAAATGCAGTTTCCCTAATAATAAATACTTAAAATTCAATTACAGCCCAGCAAATGAGAAATTCGGTGCTTATTTTCTCTTTTACTTAATGAGATAATAATGAGCAAGAAATTTCAAACACTTTCTGGCACTGCAGACAGTAATGGCTTGAGACAACAAATGAAATGTTTAGCATTTACCTACTAGATTAATTTATCGCGTAAATTACGAGTATATTATCCGATCAGTTTATTGTTGAATAACTTTTTACTGTGTTATACTAATCTAACTTTGTTTGGTATCAATGAAAAAGATTTTTCAAGACCTTTCCAATAATGTGTCGCAAGGAGAGGGTTGCCATTTAAGATTTCAAAGTGGAGGGGCCCTAACGGGTGGGGATGTCGCCACGTTAGTAGGGAATTAATATTAACCTAAAAAAATTTAAAAAACAAGTGACTATAAGAAATTGGTGATTTTATATTTTATGGTTACTCTTAAACTTTGATACCACAAATTATATATCGTTGAAAAGAGTGTAAAAAGACTCTATAAAAGGGTATTACAACCACTACGATTTATTTTTAAATAAACACAAGTTTATGTCTTAACTAATAAACTACTAGAGATATTTAAAATCTGTAAATTCCATCTTATTTGCCTTAAAAAAGAGCCTTAAGACTATGAAAATAGTTTTTTTCTAACTTCACAAATAGCCTTAATATCGATGTTTTTTGAAATGAAGAAAATTCGAACTTTTGCTAATAGCTCGAAAACAAAAGACGATAACGGATTTTAGTTTTTACCGTTAAGCTTATATCAAATAAATAGATTAAGAGTATTACATTACTTTTTTCTATCTCTTGTAGTTTTCGCGTTTCCCTGTTAAAACGTAGAATTTGGTCACCTGCACATTTTAGATTTAATCTTCTGAATGTCTGTCATTGGATTGATATATATATATATATATGTAATCAAAATCTGTTTAAAATAAAGTGTAATTTTAATTGAAATGTTTTCTCTAGTTTACATTATTTCATCATGTGTTACATGAAGTATGCAAATTTTCATTACAATTCGTTTCTGACAGCGGGGAACCATCCCTGTTTAAGGAACACCTGGGCATCCCGGATATAAGGGGAATTATTTGACCAACGTATACACGGATCCATAGTAAACACAAATCTATAAAAGATTTTAATCTAAATCGAAAATAATGTTTCATACATTTTTTCGTCAAAATCTGTGTTGCATACAAGCCTAGCTATAGTTCGCTAGAAACATAAGTATAAACATAAGTGGCTCTTTGTTTCTGTTATTGGTTACCCTGTGGCAGATTGAGCATTTTTATAATTTATTTAATTAATTGACTTTAATATAAAGCGTGAACTGGTTAAAGTTATCTAATGTAATTTTAAGGATTTTATTTACTTTCCTTCAGATCTATAACCTTTATCTGCAGATCAATAGAATTTTCGTTCTGTTGTTTCTAGCTAATAGGTTGAATATTAATGTGGTATCTATTTTATTTAATTTGTAGGTTTCCACAAGTAAACGTGTGTTTCCCGATAAATAATAAAGATCGCGAGATTAATAATTTTATTTTAAAATAAAAAATTAATATGGAAAAATTACACAATTCTACAGACGTCATAACTATACGAATACAAGTAGACCCTTTTAAACTACCTGGGACGCGATACCTAAAATGTAAACAAAGAGTTCAATAACTGTCTTAAACCCAAAGGAACCCTAGTTGTGAATGAAATTTAGTTCAAATAAAATTATTTTGACGATTTAGATTTTTGAATCTTCTTTAAATTTAACTGTATATAATTCATAAACGATGATTTACTTTTAGTTAGTTCGTATTACTTCTAATTGAACTGCGACGTTATTTTCTTTCTATGCTGTGACGACTGCTTTTGATTTCAATTCCGATATTTTGCGTGTTAATGGAACGGGAACCAAGGGATCACTTCTTGCAGGTCTTATAATCCGTAATAATAAATTGACTTTGAAATAAACCTAGATTGAGCGTGTACCGTTTTTAATTGAGTCTCGCACAATGTACACCTGCGGCCGTTATTAAATTAATTACTCTGTTTTGGTAATTTCTCTAAATGCTTTGGCAATAGCTGACTTCGCGGTAGATTTATTTTATTTGAATGATCTTAACGTGAACACTTGTATCTACTTTGTTGACTTAGTTACATTGCAAGTAATATGATCTTTCGCTGGTGTTTCACGATGCTGTTTTAATACTCACATTTGCATGAAATAGATGTTGATTTTTTGTCGTCTAGGGATTTTATTAGTTTTCATTAGATTCCCCCAGATGATTTATTTGGCGAATCAGATGTTTGTATTTCAAACTGATATCACCTTCTTGTCTAGTTTGAAAATATCGAATCTGCCTGCGGTCAGCTTGTACATTTTCGTATATTGCCCTGGGTTGTAAACAATTTATTTTACAGTTGCTATTTTACGTTTTTTTATTGTTATGATTTAAGAACCCTTATTATTATTCCTTTTTAGAAACGCGATTTGTTACGGCACATACAAACTTTATTTATTTCACTAAACTTGAAGTTATGTACTCGTTTCGCGATGTCACCGTTACACCTGTTCACAGTTTAGTATTTCCAAAGCCACCTCTTTTTTTTATTACTTCAGAAACAGTTTGCTTTGTGTTTAAAGTAGCATTTTATATTACGTTTTAGAAAAATAAAGTGAGTGCGAATTTATTTGATTTTTCTAATGTTGAATCTTACAGGATGTGAATTCAATCACGAGGATTTCCAGACATTCAAAACATTAAATTATACTTTTTTGGGTTTACGAACGTCAACTGTTTTAATAAAAACTAATAGCACATATTCATTTAAATTGCCTGAATTTGTTTTTTTCTACAAAATTTGTTAATTATAAATTGTTTGTGTATTAATTGTTAAAAAAGTAATGCTACATATTTAAAATTGATATTTAGTGGATATGGATAAATTAAAGCGTGGTTGATCCAGATTAATTTTTATAAAGAAATATGTATTACTACATATAAATTAGGTCAAATTTGCATGAAACCTATTTACTATTTTGATGTTGAACTGTTTTCACAAAATTTAAATTATTCACAATACAATTAATTGCAAATATTGATAATACGATAGCTACGCTGTAATAATCGACATTTTCGCATTCTAATGGGCGAATCGCACTTTAGCCCCCACCATTCAAAACAGCTAACCTTACTAGGATAATCTTCAAACAATCATATCAAACGCTTTAGTCAGTCCTGTGCAAGCACCGCGTTACTATCACTGTGTTAGTAATTTTTAGTCAACACGATGGAACTCGATAGGCGCGATTTTAAAGCGATGATTTATTACGACTATAAAAAAGGTTTAAAACAAGTAGTTAGTTTACAGGCGACATTCTGAGACTCTTCCCCTTAACAAACCATAATTTTCAATTGATATTCTGAATTCAAAAGAGGACAGTAGTCATTAAAAGATGACTCCCACGTCGGCAGACCGCAAACTGTAATTTAGTGAAAGAAAATCGACGAATAACATATTGTGAAATAGACACAAGCTTGGACATTGGACCGGCACAAACAAACAATAGTACAAGACTGCCTTGCTCTTTCCAAGCGACCAAACACTGGGTTGCGTAGTTTGTTATAGAATCTCAGTCTATTGCCGCCTCAAAAGTTAAAATTTTGCCATATCTCCCCTATTCACCACACCTGGCTCCCTACGGTTTTTGCCTATTTCCGCGTATTATGAAACATTTAGGTGGACGTCGGGTTTCCTCAATTAAAGAAACAATTGCAGCTTATGAGACTTTTCATAGGTGGTTTATCTGCGTGAACAGATGTATATAAGCTAAGTGGGGTTACTTCGAAAAATTAAAATATAAAGTAAGTTCAACAAGCTACCGGGTATCTCGGTAATTATTGGATAATCCTCTTATTAGGATATTTAAAGGTGTTTACGCGTATTTCTCGATAACACAAATAATATATCACCGTGTTAAGTTAGTTTACCCTGTACCATCCCGACGACTAGAACGTTTTTAAAACTGAAAGTTATTTAAAAAATATTTTACTTTTCAATAACACAAATGTATAGAAACGAAAACGGTATCTATTAAATAAAAAACTCATTTTTTAAGGAAGAAAATCAAAGCTTTTATTTTAAACAATAGTTATCGATTGAATACGTTATGAATGTTTAATAATCAGCTGAGATGTGTAAAATCGTATGTATCATCCTGTTGCTAGCGATTTAAAGTCGGCCACAAAGTTATTGCTGGACACAGTAGACCTAGTTAAAAACAGGGGTGGACTGGAAACTTTAGTTGCAAATATTTTGAAAACTATGCAATTTGTCGTTCATACTTTGATATATCTTCTGTTAACGTAATTGTCTATGTTTCTGAGACAACCTGTATATTGAAAAATAAATTAAAAATAAAATCACCCAATTATATTCCTAAAAATTGCCATAGTACATAAAAAACATGGTAACTTTTATATTCCGACAAACCCTTAATATTGGTACTGCACCTTAATATCATCTAACTTTTATTTAAGCTCTCCTGAAATAGCTGCCCTAGATGTCAGCGCATCTCCCAGTTTGTAGCTTAACAAATTATTTTTCAGGTACCACAAAATTTATATTATACCAAACACTTACAAGTCCGTCTTTCATTGTTTATGTTTTAATTTTGAAAATCAAACTCATTTCAATATTTTATTTATCTATCACAAAAATTATATTACTTTTTAAAAGTCTTTTATAACTCATGGAAATCATAACATTCTCATTCTCATCGACTTAGGATCCATTCATTACAATAACTAGATTTAATCAATATTTGTACCAACATTTTTTATAAACCTGATGATCGGATGTTTGTAACCTTCCGAAACATGTCGTTAAACAAATAAATTTATCATTACTCACATCTTCTTTATTGAGAATTAAAAAGCTCTGAAAAAAAACTTTTACAACTTATTCCAAACACTTTTAGTGTAAACCAATTTGTTTTCGAGGAATCGTTAAATATATTTCTAAAATTACACATTAAAAAACAAAAATTCTAAAATCTATGTTAATAAATTCCATGTCATTAAAATAGATGTAATCTACAATATTTTGTAACATTCCTGTACATTCATTTATATAAACTAAGTATTTTTTATATGAATGTATATTTATACAGCAGCACTCGAGTTGAGTTAGCCAACATTGAAACAATATAAATACACTTCGATTGGTATTTAGTGAAATTAATTTGTGGAAGGGAAGAATTTAAACGTGTGCAGTACGGCAATCTTTTAATCTAAAAGCATCATAAAGTAAAATATTGAGGAAACATTTGAATGTTTTATTTCTCTTCTGATAAATTTTATTACAAACATTGCATCCAAAATTGAGATCTGGATTCGTTATTGGATACGCAGTATATTGAATTACGGTTTATTATTCAAACGTACAGAAAATTGTGTTGGTGAAACACAGAATTTATATTGTTTAAATTATTTATAACTGCGTTAAAATTTTAAGATAGTAACATACTAGAGTGATATTAGGGCAGAACAGAAATGTGTTTGTTGTTTGTATAGCTTTGCAATGTATCTTGTCGTAGATTCATATACCTT
Organism: Phrixothrix hirtus; assembly: GCA_024586415.1. NCBI lineage: Eukaryota > Metazoa > Arthropoda > Insecta > Coleoptera > Phengodidae > Phrixothrix > Phrixothrix hirtus. The sequence goes on along the minus strand of JAHWXV010228582.1, from coordinate 9,272 downwards.
TTAAATTTAATAAATTTAAATATTTATTTGTAAGACGAGCCGCGATAGGAAAATCAATATAAATGGTTTCATTTATTTACACTTACAATTACATGTACTTGAAAAATTCAAGCATTGCGTGATTAAAAAAAATTAAATACAATATACGATAAAATGTTTCGTGTTGGTTTTTAATGGTACGAATCAATACTGTAGTTTCTTTTTATAAGAATTATACTTAAACCTTCTTGCTTAATGTAATTTTAATTAAAGGAGGCAGCAAAATAAGAGAAGGTAAATTTATCCCTTTCGCATTTGATAAACAGTGTTAGTGAATTACAAATTTGGGTTACAACTTTAATAATTGCTATACTGTAAACTCAGTTGAATTTTTAATCAATACATTTAATTAGTAAGGTCCTATTAAAAAGACATCGTAGTTAATTAGAATTAGCTGATTAACCAGTCGTTTCTATAACAATTTAAGGTTTTTGAAAGAGCAATAATAAGATATTTGGTTTTAAAATTATTGAAGTAGGTTTAATAGGGTTAATTCGAAAAAAGTCATAGTGGATAATTTCTTGGTGATAGTAATTTAATTTATTAACAAAATAAAATCAAAATACATTTAAACACTTGTTTATTACTAAGAGCAAGAGGGTGCATGTTCGAGGGTGTCTACATATGAAACTCAACACGCATAATAGTTGTGGTTTCCATATTTTAAATTTGCTTGTTATAACTATTACATTATATTAAATAATTCAGTTTACTGAATATTTTATGATTTATAATAATAAAGCTTAAGAGTTTTAATAACAAAGGACTGAAGTAGAGTAACACATTAAATTTATATGTTTATAGATGAAAATGAGTTTCTAGTAATTGTGATATTTATGAGCAAACTACACAACTGAGCTTTCCTATTTGTTATTTGTATTAATGAAGATATGAGATTAAACGTTTCTATTTTGACACAATTTTCCCCAATAACTTTAAAATATCTTTTAACCGCATTTATTACGTCTTTATCGAAAGTGACAGATTTTCTTTTAATTTTAGGAAAATTTCGTTTAGGAAATCATCGAAAGATTTTGAACAATATTAGGTAATATTCATCCTGCTGAATAAATATAATTAACTAACCTATTTAACGAACTACATTAATAATGAAAATTCACTTAGCGACAATGATCGATATATAGATTTCCCAATTTTTATTTATGATTACAGAATACTTTTATAAAGTTCCATAGAAACTACCTTGGCGCTGTCCTGAGAACTGTCTACACAATTAATTCAGTTTTCAAGTTTATTATTGATTAATTGTGTGATATTAATTTTTGTATGTGTCACTGATTTGTTGAAACTTAATGATAATAGTATAAAAAAGTTCTTAAAATGACATATTTGTGAAAATATAGCACATTTTCATGAAACCAAATTCAATATAATTGCCTTTATTTTAGACTTCTTACGAATTTTAAATAATTTCAATTAATTTCAAAATTAACCTAACTTAACCTAGCCTAACCAAACATACATCAAAATATAATTCTTACATTATCGATTCCACCTTGTATAAATATGAATATTATTTGGTTATACATTGACAGTTATTACCTTTATATTATTTATCAATTTCTTTGACTTAAAAAATAACAGGATAGAAGAAAAATGTTTATAAATGAAATTAGTAGATAGAATAGGGTGCATACAAGATCACTTGGTCGCATACATGCCCTATTTTAGAACTGATCTCGAACGTGCCCTATTTTAGAGTTGGTCTTATAGAATTCTTAAGTTATTGTCGGTTAGATTTGCAATCCGCGGCGAAACGGTATCTAGTTTTGATTCTCAGTTTGATTGTGTCTTATTCGTAGAATTTTATCTTATTAAACATTTATTTGATAGGTATGAATGATAGAATTTATAATTTATTGGTGGTTTAATTCGCGATGGTAGCGAAAGAAATCGCAGTTTAATTCACGTTTTGATCGATCTTAGTCGTATAATTGGATGTTAATTAACTGATTGTATAATTCGTTAGAATGATAGAATTTCTAATTTTTATTGGTGAGTTGATTCGAGGCATCAATTGCACGGGAATAAAATCGCAGTTTAATTTCCGCCTTGATTGTAGTTTATTAGTGGAATTGGATTGTAAATTAAAAGTTTGCTTGATCAGTTTGAATGATAGAATTTCTAATTTTTATTGACAGTTTGATTCATGGCGTATTTCTGATTTATTTGAGAAATTCAAATGGTTCATCACAGATCGTACAAGAACTAATACGATTTATCAAAGAAATAATTTTGTTAGCACTATTTTGGATAACAGAATTTACAACTACTACAATGGACATGAAAAAAATTGAAGACCGACATTGACTTACAATATATACCTGTAAATCACTCGCATTAAGGGTTCGACCAGTTATGTCGGACCTGAGGGAAATTCTATATATCAAAATGTTTACTAAAGCAAAGTTTTAACAAATTTCTACAGATCAAAGTTTGTTTAAATATGTATTGTTTATTTTGACAGTATTATTTATTCATAACATCTTTATAAGTATATCAAAGTTTAAGAAATATTTATGTTCATTTCGGTTTATTTATAACTCACTCATTCTAAAAATTAGTAAAAAAAATTAAACAACTTTAATTTGGGCACGATCGAATTTACAAAATTCTTGTAAAACCTTTTTAGAACTTCTGATATGGAATATTTATAGCTAGAAGTTTCATCCCAACTTGTGAGGAAATCACCTACATTATTCCAGGATCATTGCAGTTGAATGTGGGTAGTATTGAGTATTTAACATTCAGCGTAAGTGAAATTGATAAAAAAACTTGTTATTAAATTAGATTTGGTGGTGTACGCTTTCAAATAGTGTTTCATTATTTACTCTAGTAGCACAGGATATACCGAAAATATATAGTTTATCGATATCGATACCATCCAAAATTGAAACTGGGATTCGGTATAGAAACCACATCAGTTCTGTATGGAAACAACATCGAATCTACGTCGGGAAACCGATTCGTTTCAATATAGCATAGCTATCGTCAAAATAACCCCTAGCATCAGTGCCATCTCTTAACAAGCGACATATTAAATTTTAAATTCTAATAAATGGTATTATCAGCTTGTTTTATGCCGGTAATCCTATGTAGAAGCCGCATAGTATATTCGATGTAAAAATTCTACCTAAATAAATAATATATCTTCATTTGTTTTAGATTGATAAATTAAAAAACTATTTATTAAAACTTGTCTAGTTTCGTAATCATATAAAGATAACATCATCAGAACCTATATTTGTAAAAATTAAAGTAACTAAATAAGTTAGAATTAAAACTATTTATTATATTTGTATTTATATATTTATATTATATTCAACATTAATAGAATCATATGGTTTTAATTCTAATTTATTTATTTAATGAATTGTTTATACAATTCTAGCTTCTGATGATGTGATCTTTATATTATCACGAAACTAGTCAAGCTTTGATAAATTAAAATAAAATCTTAATAGGCACTACTTCCCTATGATTATATTTACGATTTGGAAATACGGTATTAATGTACTTTAGTATGTATTCTAACCTTTTCGGTGCTATTCATTTTATTATTGTCTACAAATTGTTACTACAAAAATAAAATTTAAAATATATGCAGAACGCTAAATAAATTGATATCGTACTTTATTAAAAAAGATCGTACTCCTGCACAACAACATAAACAAGATATTTAAAAAATGTTGTCAATTTTAACTTTGCAATATTTAACGAGCTAAAAGAACACGTACTACACGAATTTCTAGAAGATATATTTAAAAATACTTGCAAATTATGTAAACTGACCTAATCATTCCTAATATTGTTTTTATAAACCTGTTGGTATTTCTAAAGTAGGTATAAGAGTTTACCTCTCGGTAAATTTAAAAGAATAATCTCCCTATTGTACCCCTTTGTTGGTCTCAAACAAGTTCAAAGAAAAAAAAATGTGCAACTTTGGATGCGGATACAATAAAATATATTATTAGGTATCATGTTTTTAAATAAATATTTTATTTTCCAAGTTTACGTTTAAATTTTCTACCTATAATGTGAATATTAAGTCTGCATGTATCCAGACACAAAACTATAATTTATCCCTTGCCGATGAAAATTAATTTTGTTTGTCAATAAAAGAAAAATGTGTACTGTGTAATTTAATTGAATGCATTAGGTAATATTTATGAAGAAAGATTATATAATTATAATTCGCACATGTGAAAATACATGTTTAAAAATAATGGCGATATCGCGTTTTTAAGTATTTTATTTGACATTTTTATCGTTTTATGCGCAGTCAGTCTAGTGGTTTATGCCACATTGGATCAATATAGATACCCCACAGTATTGCCGACAATTGTAATCGTGTTGGAAAATTGTATAGATACTGTATAGTAATTCCGATACTAAAACCAGTGTTATTCTACAACATAGATTCGAGACAAAAACTATGTCGCCCAAACAGTCATGTATAAACAATGTAGTTTCGATATCGTAACCACATAGATTACCAACATAGATTTTTATCTCGACGAACGATGTCAATTATATATTGTTTCCATATGGTTCCGATATTTGTGCTACTAGGGTAGTTGCTTACTGTACGTGTAATTTTGCAATTATTTTATGGAAGTAAAATCTTAGTTATTAAGACCTCTTGCACAGGAAACTGCCACTTATTTCATCAATTAATCTGTTTTTGCTTTCAATATTTCAAAATCAAAAGTCTTATTGAAAAAATAACTAGTATATTCCTTTGGAATGCTTTTTTATATGAGAAAAATTGAACAGTTAATCTTGTTATAATTAGTTTGTATGCTTTTTCAGAATTTTGAACATTTACTTTAAATGCAAAGCAATATTCTAACATTGTTTAAATCGCATTTCTAAAGAATTCGTAGTGTTTATGATTTCTAGAAAGCATTACACATACTTATGTACGCTAATACTAATATGAGTTCTGAACGTATTTACTATTTAAAACATGTTACGTTAACATGTTTTTACACCAATATTTTTAATTTTGATATAGATAACAAGATTTCGTTAAAAGTCAAATTATCTCTTTTGTGCTTTTAATATAACTTCCAAATTTAATTTAAAGATAATGTTCTTATAAATAAATATAGGTCATAATCTGTATGCATCTCATTTATCAGTAAGTAAATCACGGAGTATAATTTGATACGTTGTTATAATTTGTTATGTCTGGAAGTAAAGTCAATATCTTTTCTTGACAATACCAGCAGTAATTAAAATGTTATCGTATGCAATGATTTTCAAAAAAGAGCTTAATGAAATTTATAATTGCAAAAATGTGTTTCTTCTGATAGGTAGAGTAAAGCATTTTTAATTTTCTACAACTATTTCAAAACAACCATGTATATTTATTAAAATTTTTGCTATATCTTTTCGCATTCATATCAAAATCTCTGTAAAAAGAAAAAAATCTGTACTTAACTCTCCAGCATTGTCGACACACATCGCGAAATTCTTGAAAAGCCATATCGGTTACAATATGATCGTCGTAAATGTGTTTAAAGTTTAAGGAATCCTGGGGAAACAGTGCTGGTATTATCTCTAATTACAAGCTTCGATACGGTTGCAAACGTTTATGTAAGATAAGAGCTATCAAATCCATTGTAATGATTCACGCTAAAATAGGTATTAAACATCTTCTGTTTGTCGCACGCAACTTCGTCAAATACTAATATGGAATTTTGTTTAGCTTCCCAGAGAGGCAACATCAATTCGTTTTCGCTAAATGAAAAATTCCCTTAATAACTTCTAATACTTGTTCCAGAAACCGATTTTTCGTCTACTATAAGGATTTTGAAAACATGTAAACGTTTTTGAACTTTAGATCATTTTCCTTATTTGAGAAAGTAATCCTTAATTTTGGTTTACCCATATGCAATGGTCCAAGAATTAAGCCTCAGAAGGTATTGCTTTACAAATGACCGTGCTTTTTCACCTTCTTCTTATGCATATTCGCATCCACACCAACATTTCTAACGGTTAGAGTATGCTTTTGTTTAATAGTTTTCATTTTATTAATTCCATAATTATTATCATCACCACAACTACAAAACCACAGCCAATCTGAATAAAATACACAGTCGCAATTTTGTTAGAGCTCTAGTAGATTTATTAAAATAGTAGAAGAATGTATTACGTCATGCCATGAACAAAAATAGCTATCTTAACTTTTACAATGATTTCAGTTCGTTAGTTAAAAGACTATATTGAACGATGTTGTCGTGAATGATAAGACAAAAAACCTCTCCTATTTCAACATTTTGAGTGAATTCCATCTCTAACTTGACATCTATAGCAGATGTTTTCAATACTTTGCACTGTCTAGAATAATCCATTGCAAATTGCGATATTGTATGAACTTTGTATAATCAAGAGCGAGCTCGATGTCTTCTAGATCATTATATTTGCGTTATAGGTTAAACAAATAATGCATGCTTAAGCGTAGTTTTTGTCGGGAAAGTCAGTCTCATATTTTCGTATGAATGCCTTCCCAAATTCAAGTGAAGTATCCGATGTCATATATTGATGTTTCTAAATTTGAATCGGTTTTCGCTTCTAATTACTTTCTGATCGGAATCGAATCAATAATCCACGCGGTCTTTGAAGTCCAATAGATGTATTTATTATCCAAATTTCAGATCTCGTTAAATTCAGTAAAGGTAATTCGTATAACTCCCATTGACAAATTGATGTGAAAATAATCAAATTTGCGTTCACCTTGTTGTATAGAGTGAGTTTAACTCAATCACTTAAAGTTATATGCGGCACCTTCCAGCATATGTTGGTCAAAGTAATCGTGCAATTTGATTCGCTCTTATAGCAATCATAATGTGTCCGAGATCTGATTAAAGTTAATTCCTGGCGAATGTTGATAATAAGTTTCTTATTCATTTCACTAAAACCAAAAACATGCCGTAACAGTATGGATGCTACGAATTTCTTCTACAAATTAGTTACAACATGCTGAGTTTGAACGTTTTTGAATACTGTAATCGTTATCATTACTAAATAATACTAAATAATTGTTTTCACGAATAGAATAGGATGCATAGCCCTTAATGGCAACAATCAATGCGCACCTTTCCTAACAGAAGAAAGGGGCTCCATATTAGTTTGATGTTTGTTTGGTTTTTTAATACAATTGCTCTATTCGCATATACTTCCTAATTATCTCCAAATATCAAATAAACGTAGCAGAATCTTTTCCTTTCCGTGCATCTCGTAGCTAGTAGTTTTATCACTGATATATGACGACTGGAAAAACACGATTACATTGTTTTTCTTTATCTGCTTGGGAAATTGTTAGTCTTGGTAGCTGTCGTTTGCTTTATAAAGCAATTCGTTATTGAATACTTATGTTTGAGCTTGGAGTATTTTGTAAAAAGATAACTAATTCACTAACGTTCTCGGACGTCAGGACTCATCTCAATCATAATGATACCGAAAAATATAACGACACTGAAAGTATTTCGTATCTTCTTGCAATAATAGCATTTAATTCAAGAGTAAAAATATTTGAGTCTATAAAGGACTATTATAACATGCGATCAATTAAATTTCAGTTCCCAGTAGGTTATGAAATTTTCCGCGAAGCGTAGGTTAGACACACGCACGCCAACCAAAGCCAATACATAACCTGAAAATTATTTATAATAATAATGTCAACAGATTTGGTAGAAAGAACTTTATTATTAAATTAAAATAAGAAATTTACTTAAATTTTTGTTACTATAATGTTTTATGCCACAGTAATTGCAACAACAAATTACAAAACCAAGCAATAACAAAATATGACAAATTCAAATTGTCTATTTGACAGATAACTATTGCTGAGAATAGATTAAGCTAAGACATGGATTTTCTCTTCATAGCCCACTGGGAACTAAAATTTAAGTGATCGCATACTATTAAACTAAAAGTACGCTTGCTTTAAATTTAATTGTATATTATAAACCGTTATTAAGCCAGGTCAATAATAATTTCATTATTAACCTAGGTTAATAGATAACCCATTATATACTACATTCACAAGTTAGTAATAAAAGAAACTATTTTCGTATTGACAGTTTATACAATTAAATTTAAAACAGATGTACTACATGCTTTATAAATAAAACCGTTTACAGTGCCACTAAGCTTAAATATCCTTGAGTGGGCGCGGCTGAGGGAGCTAAGTTCATCATGTACATTCATAGTGAAAAATACAAACATTTTAGCGTTTATCATAAAAATCAATATTTACTTAATACAACAATGTAATAAAACAACATGAAATCGCTAATATCAAAATTTAGTAGAATATTACTATTATGTTGTTTTTAATGAGTAAATTACAAAGTTATTCTAAAATATTTTTTAATTTTAAATTTTAAATTACAAATATCACCAGCTTTTTGTTGCACATTACTTGCCGCTACTTTTCTTTTCATTGTACTCCAAATTAATTATATAGGATCCTTGATGCAGAATATCTAAAACAAAATAAAGTTTACGGTATACTAAGTTTACTTAATTCTCCCTAACAAATATAATAATTTACGAATATATTAGTGTTTAACATAACCCTAATACATCATTGTAACGTGAAGTATGTATATATTAATTTACTTACCAAAATTGATTTATCGACAGTAAACTGGCGTCTTGAAACAGACTATTTGGTTTAAATAGATCGTAAAATGCAAGAAAAAATATAAAATAAGACAATTTTACTGCACGCACAAAACGTCAAACGGCATTAAAATGAGATTTGACGCAGAGTGTACATTTTTAAATAGAGCAATATGATTGGCTGCTGCCGTTTTTTATTATTTTCAGTTCGCATATTTTCCAATTTAAAAATTATTAATTTTATGTTAGTTTATTTTTATTTCACTTGTGGGTGATCCTTCAGCATGAAGAAATAGATAGGATAGTTATAATTAAACAAGTACACAAGTAAACAAGTGACAGTTAGGAAACCATAACTAAATTATTAAACAAAAAATTCCCAGCCAACCACATTTTGCTCGTGATTTACACCTCTTTATTCATTTGTAGATAACTGATGTTATTATTGACTCACAATCTGAAATTACATTATTAAAACAGTTCTACTACTACTACTACCAATCATGCCATTCCCTTAGCGGGGTAGGCAAATCCCAATAATAAGCCTCCACCTTCACAACCACTGCATGCACCCATAC
>JAHWXV010228532.1:0-19086 GCA_024586415.1 Phrixothrix hirtus | reverse complement strand
TCCTCTTTCCAATGGTATGTAAATTTTTTATTTTGAATGTATACTTTAATAAATACGAATTTATTAAATTGGGGCATTCATTTAGAATAACCCTGTATATATGGAAAATCAAATTAGCAGTGATGCAGAAAAATGTTTTAGAATTTAATCTGAGTATTAGAAAACATTAACTAAAGCTAGCGTGTCAATGAAAACGCGGAGGATATAATTATATATCGGATAAATACATCCTTCACATGGGTAAATTAAGTTTAAACTCGAATTAAGTTAAAATCATGCAATTATGTAAAAACCACTGATTTGGTTGAAATCATGACTAAACCTATGAATTAAATCCAATAGCTATCGAGCTGTGACGTCAGTAATTTATACATGTAAGAGGATGCAGAAAATGGAAATATGCAAACGTGAATAAACCGCTAAAACCTCAAAAAACTATGAAGCCGCTAATTAAATCAAAAACTGGGAATAAAACCGCGAATTCTATCGAAAACTGCTAAAACCACGAACTCAATTGAAAATCGCGAATAAAACCGCAGGTTCAACCTAAAACCGAAAAAAATGCCGCGAATTGCGTCGAAAACCGTTAATTCAATCGAAAACCTCGAAAAAAGTCGCAAATTTAATTGAAAACCACAAAAAAATATCGCGAATTTAATCGAAAACAGCGATTAAAACCGCAAACTAAGTCGAAAACCGCGAATAAAACCGCCAATTAAACCGAAAACCTCGAACTACTCACATCCTCCTCACGGCCGTGAAAAACGATGAAATCCTGAAGGATGTGAGGATGGTTTAGAAGGAACCTTTCCTATCTACTGTTCTAACTACAATAGCCGCAGTTCTCAGACCATACGTAACATAAGCTGATATATAATTATAACGTAAATAGCGGATAAATTAAAACAGAGTTGAGAATGCAATCAAATCAGTTGTATTAAAAAAATTATATTGCCATAAAGGTTGGATTGTCGGTATTGTTTTCAAAGGTATCTGCCTGGCTTTCTGCAAAACAACAGTAGCATTATTGCGCCAAGGATTATTTGAAAGTAAATTAGAAGTCATACCACTGGCGTACTTAGTATTAGGGGAGAGTTTAAACGCAAAATTATTAGGCACGTTGTTTTTATTAGATGTATTGGTTACCATATTCATAAACTCAGAATCTCGCGATGGTTTTGGAATGGAGTAAATTACAGAATGGGCATGTGTGGAAGGAGAAGAGCGTAATAAGGATATGGATGAAAGATGTAAACATGGAAGTTTTACATTTACATCCGCATTTTGTATTTGTTGCTGCACTATTATTGATTGTCCAACTGGAGGTTCACGAAGATCGGTATCTACGTATTGCCTATAAAGACCAAATGCATTTTGTTTATTCAGCATTTAAATAATTTCATTAAAGTCACGAATGGCATTCTGTACATTAGAGGCTTGCATTTCACTTGGTTTCCTTTAGAAGGAAGTTGGATGGTTAGTGACGGGAGTACTCTTTTCTGTGATGGATTGAGCAGTTTCTCGTATGTTTCCCTGTCTATATCTAAATTTATTACTTCCTTGGCAGTTGTTGCAAATTCACCGTGTATGTGAGCTTTATATTTAAAAGTAATGGATGCTATAATATAAATACGTCAATACTAAATGAAAGTCTACATGAAAATGCCTGCATAAATATTACAAGTGTTTTAATTGTAGATACATGTGCCCTCAGTAATTGATGAAAAGAAAGAAATAGAAAAGAAGTTCATGATATATTTGAATTTTCGAAGATGTTCAAACTGATGGCAAACGAGTTCAATTTAAATTCTCACAAAGTAGACGTTCATCTATTTTAAATTCTAAAGGCAGCTTATTTTCGTTAGCTATAATAGATGCAGATTACTGTTTCGGATTCAAAGATGTAGTAGGAAATGGCCCTGCAAGCGAAAGTGTAGTATTCAAAGATTTTACTCTGAACATAGCCCCAGAATAATATGATAGACTTTCCTGACAAACCTGTTATTATCAGTGACCAAGCATTTCACCTAAGGACAAAATTATATAGCGATACAATAAAAACTGTTTATCAAATGAAATAATAATTTTTAATTTTAGACCCTTCCGAGAATGGCAAGTGGTGGAAAATTCATAGGGCATACTTGCGTGGCCATAAGGGATGTTTCAGAAGGAAATAGAATCAAAGTCAGATACCACTTATGTAGTTAGCTGCGTTGTCTGAAGTTTACGTAATTGGTTGCGGATGACTTATAATATATATTTTGCCCATCAATTGGTTGACAATGAAAACCTAAATACTAGTGAAGTTACATCGGAGATGAGGCGATGTTATACCAATGGACTTCAATCCGTAAGTCATTTGGGCAGAAATGATTATAAACACGAAGCAGCCTATATACGAAGTTCGCATGGTGAGCATTCAATGACAAAAGGTTCTGTGCCATAGCAGTGGACGAATGTTGGTTTGGAAATATAACCTCCTTAATAACACAGAAATGCATAGTTATGAGGTTTCTTGTGTTTAGTAAAATAAATATGTACTTACTAGATTTAATATTGATGTCCTTGTTGATATAACATCCTGTAGAAGATCAGATTTACAAAACCAATTTGGTTTATAGATATCATGGTTCTCGTACCACTTTTTTAGGCTTTTAAATTTTGGATAATTCCTTGCGGTAGGCACCTTTAATACGCTTTATTTTCGTTTTCAACTACTCTGCTCCCATTAGATTTTCGGGTTTTCATTTATCTAATAATCTATCAAATATATAGATGTTTTATTTCGCATTCAAATCGTCTTTTAGTTTCATATCCCATAATATGGGAAGCTTTGACAAATTTCCAAAATCTTGGTAGTACTATTTACATACCACTTCATCATCTACATCTTGACGGAAGCGCAAAAGCAGATACAATCGAGTGTACCGGATCAAGCTTGTACACTAGTCACAAATACGATAATATCCATACTTTTTTACGTTTCAACTATCTAACTAGCCGGATAGTAAAAAAGTGCACTAACTCCGTTTAATAGGGCCTTAACAAAATATGAAACTTGTAGTACCTAATAAAAGTACTAGAGGTGATTCCACAAGTATAGAACTGTAGCTGATTAAAGAACTAATGATAGGTCATTATATAAAAGTGATTAATAATTAAAATGTATAACGTGTAATTATTTGCCACTTATTTAATATATCTGGATGCCAATGGAATTATTAGACAAGGTCTAGCCTCAACAGCTTTTAAGACTCAGAAGTTAAACTTTGTAATAGTATGGTATTGGAAATGCGATTCAGTTTTCTTTAACTAACACTTTTTTATGGCTTCCGATTTAGCCAAAAGTAACGCCAACTTTGAAGTATGAAATAAATCACCTTGTCTGTATACATCTACAATTTTGGACTCTGCAGACAATTCTGAATACTCTGGCAACATTCTAAAGGTTTCTAAGCTAACTAGATTTTTTTGCAACCATTTCTATTTTTCATCTTTCACTTAAGTCATTCAAATCGACTAAATAAATAAGCAAAAAATTAAATCGGGAAGTTTTTTTAATAACTTTATCAAAATTTTTAAATCGCATTTTCTGCAATAAGTTTATTTTGCAAACGGCAATACCCTTTTGACACTCAATATGTAGTACTTTATTCAACATCTCATCTGATACACACAGTTCAAAAATTGGTTCTTTATTAACTAGGATACATACATTTTTAGGTATGTACTTAACACATAAGTCAAGGGGTATATATGTTTATCAAGTATACTGAAGGAAATGTGATTTTCTAAATTTTGAATCGCAACAAAATACCAATTAATAGAAAAAACAAACCTTTTGTATTTTTTCCTATTTATCTACTCTACTTAAATGATTATAGTAGTCATGGTACTGTACATGAGAAAATAAAAGCTAATGTGAGAAATCTAGTAGGCTTAGAAACATTTTAAAATGATGTGCGGTTATTCAAAATTTTCCACAAAATCTGAAACTCTAAACATAAACATAAACCGGGAGTCTGATCTAAAACCTCAAAACTGAGGTTACCTCAAGATAAATTGAAAGTGACAAAAAATTGTCCAGTAATGACAACGGGACCACTTTCCGATAAAATAATACTACCAACTTGAATTTGTTAGTATTAAAGCTTTGGTGGTTACAGCTTGTATAATAATTGTGATCACACGGTATGTGCCGCCGAAAACTTATTTGAAATAACTTTTTAACGGAACGATTTATGGAACTTTCCAGAAAAACGTCTCGGTAGCATAGGGGGAGGCGTAGACTTATGATATAATCTAACATGTTGCTATCACCCTCTCACTCCCACCCACTCTAACTTTAGAAGCCTAAATGACAATATATGCTTTAAGAGGGAACGAATTAGGTGTAATTATATTCATAATGCAGTGGTAGAAACAGATTTCGCAACCTTTTATATTCCGCTTAGTTATAGGGTAAAAAGGAACAAGATTAAAGAAGAATTCAATAATTATAGTACAATTAACCTAGACGTTTAAAACGACTACCATTTTGCTCTTAGTAATAATAAAAAGGCTTTTGAAATTCGTCTCTGACATTATGTACAATTTGGTGAGCTATACGGCCACATTAATCAATTATCTTTTAGCTCAGTTCATGTATATCAGTACGATCGTCAATCTTAATGAATCTAAGAGAACCAATATTCATTAGATCGATCTAGAAATTGACCATAGCCCAGTCAAACGAGGATGCTTTGTTAAAAGAAATCTTTCAATTTATTACAATCTATTTTTATTTTACTAAATTAACAGGTTGGAGGGAAACAAATATATTTTAGTTCGAAAATTGATTTTATATCGAATGAATTTAGAATAATTACTTAAATACAAAACAAAGCAACAGGGTCTTCTCAGGCCTCAAAGAGAGTTGCCGGATATTCAACCGTAACGAATATATCAATGCCATACGCCACTTATAAGTTAGAATTAAAGAACTAAAAACGACGTTTGAATTTAATTTGAAACAGCAATATTATTCCCTTTCTGAAATTACTATAACCAAATAAATGAATACACGAAACTACAATTTAGTTATAAAACTAAATAATACCAAAGAAATGAAATTATTAATAAATAAACAATCGCATGCAATGATGGAACATTAAATTCCATGAAAACTTCGTTAAAAAAATGTAATTGAAGGTAAAACAATTTTTTTCGATAAATTGAAAGTTAGTATAACGGTTACAGTGAACCCCGCACCTGATATACGCTGGAGCCAATCACGGAAGACAACCAGAAGTTTTAATGAAATTTGAGGTAAGACACCTATCGTATCAGGTCAAATTTTATCAATGTATTTGTTTTCTAAAAATAATTAGTTAGAATTACGAGGGTGATTTGACGGGACGTGAGACTCGGTTACTAGTGCCACCTAGCGCCCAACGGTAATAACATTTTCGAGTAGTTTATTGTGTTTTGAGGTAACAGTGCAAGTTTCACTGTTTTGTGAAGCTTACTTTGAAAGATACAGTTATTTAAAGAAATACAAATATGGAAAATATTAGAATGGATAAAATTGCTGTTAGTGGTGCTAACCAGTATTTGTTTTTTAAGAAGATGAACGCAGCTGAAATTTTAGCTGATATGCAGCAAACATTAGGTGACAAAAGCAACTGTTTGTCGTTGGGTTACAAAATTTAAATGCGGTCACATGAGTCTCGAAGGTAATGACCGTCCTGGTCTTTCAAAAAGTGTAACGGTTCCAGAAATGGTCGAAAAAGTACGAAATCTCGTTTTGAAAGATCAAAGAGTAAACATTAAGGGGATATCCCAGATCGTGGACATATTTACTGAATGAGTGCATCATACTTTGTACAATGAAGTGGACTTGTATAAATTATCTGCAGGATGGGTGCCGCGTTTGTTAAATAATGGACAAAAAGATGAGAGAATTCGAATGACGCATGAGAATTTACAGTTGCTTAATAAAAATCAACTCGATTTTCTGAGAAGGTTTGCTACTGGCAATGAAACTTGACCTCATTATTATATTGCTGAGTTAAAACAGCAGTCCAAGGAACGGAAGCGCCTCCGCAGTCCCCTCCAAAGAAAGCCAAGACGTTTGCATCTGCCGGTAAGGTAATGGCGACAATTTCTTGGGATTCGAGAGAAATACTACATATAAGTTATTTAACAAAAGACCATACCATTACCTTCGGGTCTTATGCTGCGGTTTTGGATAAATTAAAAACAGCAATTACCGACATACGGCCAGGAATGTATCGGAAAAGGGTGTTATTCCATCATGATAACGCGCCTTCTCACACAAGCGCAATTGTTCATTAAAAACTAGATGAATTACGTTTCCAAGTTATTCCGCACCCACCTTACTCGCCAGACCTGGCTCCGAGTGATTTTCATCTTTTCCTTAAACTCAAAGTTTTCGTCGCTGGAAAGCACTTTAAGTCAGATGAAGAAGTTGTAGCTGCAACGGAGATGTATTTTGAAGGCCTTGAAAAAGACCATCATAGATCAGGTATAATGGCACTTCAGCACTGATGGTCTAAGTGCGTTGATGTTCGAGGGGAATATGTAAAAAAATAAAAATAAAATGAATTCTGTACAATTTGTCTTTCATTTATAGTCTCATGTCCCGTCAAATTACCCTCGTAGAAAACTTCCAACCCCAACATCAAAGAAAGATAGTGGTAAAAAGATGCTCGAAGGCAGTTGCGTTAACTACAGCAACGGCCCAATAACGTCTTTAAAATCAGAAAACGCTCACTATTTCTATCGCTTTACCTGCTAATCAGAATAAAACAAAATGTGACCACTAGTTAAGTTAGGCGGAAGTAAGCCGAATCCAACCCAGATCCATCGAAGTTCCTTAATGACTGCCGATTTCTGAAGATAAAAATAGAAATAGAAAAGAAAACCAGTTCTACAAATGAACACAATGATGTGAAGATCAAAGTTGATGAAATTTTAACAAGATCATGAAAATATGTCAATTGTAAATCTCTAATAAGTAATAGAACTCGGTAAATGAAAGAAAATTAATTGTAGAAATTCCCGACAAGTTACGGTAGCATTATCTGAATTCACACAATGCAAGTAATTTCAGATACCTTTCACTGCCGAACTAGAAGCAAAGATAATTAGGAATATTTAGTGAAAAAAATTTGATTATATGGAGTAGTATACATATTGGATTCTTCCCTTAAAAAATAAATTTAAGATTTACATAAACGGTAACGTTGAATGCAGTCATAAAAAATCTAGCATACGCATCCTGACCGATACTATATAAATCGTAAAACCGAAAGTAATCAGTAGATTTTCTGAAACAAGTCCTAGATTAGATAAATATTATATACAAAGAAAGTTGTGTGAGGTACACACTAGATAATTTAAAACAGTATTTAGTGTAAGTCTAAAAGATAACCGTCAATAGGACAAACTCTGTTATAGAAATACATGTAAACTGTGCGTTTAAAAGAATCAATTTCGCCGTGCATCTCTGCCGGCAGCGTTACTGGTATCTTGTGCGTCTTCCAATAAAGGTACCAGCCACAATTCGCACATTTGTAGATACCGTTTAAATAAAAAGGAAAGAAAAGAAGTACGATTGTGGATTTATCCTTTTCTTGTGGATCGAAGCCATTGTGGTATATTTGTTAGTGTACACAGCGATATTTTGTCGGTCACATCAAAATTTCTTTACGGCAAATTTTACATACTAAGTAACAAATTACATGCGTTCTATTTATTTATTTAAGTTCAAATCAAAAGCAACCATAATATAAAAACTATGCAAATAAATTCTTACATCTACAGTTTCAATAAATTTCCCGCATAGATAGTTATGCAACAAAATGCAAAGACCCGTTCGGATAGATCCCATAGAGCTTTGTATCTGCCGAATTTAAAGAGCAGTTGAATGTCTCTATGCAGGTACTAATAGATTTAAACTATATGTAGACAAAGGTTTATTTTATATTTAAAATTAAATTAATTTTTTGATGAATAGTTTTTGTAAAGGTGTTAATTATAAAACTTCAAAAGATTCACTTCTGTTGTAACTTCGATTTTGATAGTACATCCCTTTGTTGATAATGTATCTTTCTTCTAGTAATTTCCTTTTAATACAGTTAAGATTTAGGATTTATTCCCAAGCCAACTGCTGAACTGGGTAGGAATCTTCAAGCTTTAACTTCGTTAATTGTTGCACGATTCACATAAATCTCATTAAAATCTTTCCCTTTATAAACTTGAATTTTATAATTTTCTTGAACTTTACTCTTCTGTAAACCTCACCTTTGCTGCAGGCTACTGATCAGAGGTAACTTGTTTCACTTGCTCGAGTAACTCTTTAGAAAGTACAATGTTTTGTGGAACTCACATAATTACATCAAAGGATATTCTCTCGAATTCGTCACAATTGGTTAATGTATCACCGTGTTCGACGAAATAAGTTAAAATTTTCTTGTGTTGATCTGGTTTTTGTAACTTTTGTCATTCTCTTTCCTCTGTTGAGTTGACCAAAGGTCTCAAATTTCAAACTCTTGGTAGCGTGTCCTTGATGGAAAGCTGTTAGAGAACCGTTGCATATCGGTGTCCTATTTCGCAACCTATCATGGATTTTATTCCTTGAGTAACTTAGTTATATGATACCGTACTTTTTGAAGCTTCTTGAGCTTTTTATATTTTACTGCACCCGAAGACCTTATCTTGTAGAAGTTTTCATTTTGTACAATTGGTTTTGGGTTCCTTCAAGTTTTATAATCGCGCACAATCTTCCCCTTGTTAAATTTTATTTTACAGTTTGAGGAACTTCGTTTGAGATTTAGTTGGGTTGCTTCTATTAACAGCAACTTTAGAAATTTGAAATAAGTGTTAATTTTCTAATATGATAACAGCGTAATCTTTTCATTATTAATTACCAGAGTCTAATAGCGCCTAAAGAAAATTATATAATTTAGATTAACTATTACAGTAGGTTAGTAATTAGTATATAATTTTGTATTTTGTACTTAGAATAACATGAATTAAAGTTTAAGCAATATGAACAATTGCAAGTTTAATCATCTGCTATTCCAGGCTATAGAATATTATCTACAGTACTATAATATATACGATACAATACAAATTATTAAGCACATTTAGATACAAAGGAATACAAAGTTAATCCAAAGTTCATATTTAAAAGTATATTAAATAGAAAGGAACTTGAATGGGGGTAATGTGTCGTATTCTGAATGTAACAACTGTATTAATATTAACTTTAAGTAAATGCGTAGTTTGATGAATAACGTAAAATAATGCAGAGTAAAATCATGAATAATACTCTGCAGGTAAAACGTTTCAAAGACGTACGAATAATATTTACATTCATTCAATGTCTTGCCTTAACGCTCCATACATGCGTTCTAAACATTTACTGGTACAATAAATGAATGAATTTCTAAAGCATTTCCGGTGATTTCAATAATAACAGAAAGTTTTGAGAACTTTCTAGGTAGAATCATAGATGTCACGATATGTATAAATATATTCAAGTTTTTAGAAGAATACACTCTTCTGGAATAGATTTCTATTTTACATACAAAGCAATATAAATATAATTATTAAATTGCTCTACTTTTAGCCAAACTCATTTTCCATGAAGTAAACAATAATTCTGCATCACATTCAATATACTTTTTGCAAAATGGCAGTTAGCGTTTTTCGATTATCTTTGTTACACGTACGTTGAATTGATAAACATATGTTATGTTAAATCTAATTGATTTTATTTTGGGTTTTACTTGAGTCCATCATAATATTTACAATCGATTACAAAAATATATTTTATACTTAACTTATACAACCTACTTTAATAATTTACTGTAAAGACAAAGGTGTGTTGAGAGCTTATACGAAAGCTATGTATGATAAAGTGGTATTTGTGTAATATACATAGCGTAACATGTGAAGATAAATACTGACGTACTTGATTACGTGCGAGGTTGATACAAAAATTATACAGGAGGCTTCATATAATAGCACTAAACAAGAGTACATATCTGTAATCGAAAACAACGACAGCGATAATGAAGCACAAAGGATGTATAAATTTACCACCGAAGAGTAGATGGATTTAGTAACAAAAAGTCTAGGCAAGTAGCAATAGAACACATGCGCAGATATCTGTATAAATAGTAATCTATCCATACCCTGTTAAGCTTTTTTTATGTAAACTTCAGTGAACAGGTAATTCTACTCTAAGAAGTGCCATCAAGCCATATAAAATGAATATGTCGTTATCAATAGCCAATTGATTAGCACTAATGTAACGACCAGTAAAGAATAAATAATTAATTTATTTTAAGTTCAGTAGTGCGTCAAGAATGGACGTAGGCAAAGAATGTGCGCATAGTGCAATTACTCAACAAAAGATATATCCCGACTTGCAGTATGGGATATTTACTAATACCGAGTTCGACTAGCTGCACTGCACGGGTGTGGTGCATATTAGTTGCTTTCTATTCATAAAGAATATCATAAACAATAAGAAAACTATAAAATATTGTATTTTTTTTTGTAAAAGGAAAACTGCTGATGTGTACTGCACAGGTGAAATGCAGCAAGTCGAGCTCGCTATGAGAAATATCTGAAAGCCTAAATTATTGCAACTTCTTAATTTACTAGTAACTTATGATTGTTGAAATTGCATAATATGCGATCTCGTAGGGCTATTGTAGCATAAAAGATTAAGAGTGGGTTACATAAAAGTTAATTAACTATTCAATTGCAATTAAATACTTAATTGACAACTGAGTTCTACATTCAAGTCTGTCTAGTTAAATGAATTCTATTTCCACAAATTGCTTAGTACTTATTGTAAGTTACTTCATCGAAAATTGCTGCAGCTCCATTAGTATAAATCATTTTATCATATTACTAAGTTTGTCTTTCTTTTCATTTGTTTTTAGTATTTAACAGATATATGCATTACTTTGTAATCTAGTCTTTTTTTTAGCATTGCGTATTTATGGTAGTGACAACTCCTTAATCAATGTACATTGTCGATGGAATAAATTTACTTACTTACTAACTTACTTATTTACCTACCTACTCACTTACTTACTTACATACTTTTACATTTACCAATATTGGCAATACTTGTATATGTCATACAATTATTTATTTTAATTTAATACACTTTGCCTCTCTTTGCAAATCTTGTTTGGATATTACTGCCCGAGTTAGTCTGCTACAAAGTTAATGTTGAAAACTGAGATGAGGTTTTATCGACGATAACAATTTTCATAGGTAACAAAACATAAAGTTTATTGTAAAATGAAATTAAATGCAGCAAACTTGCATAAAAGCAACTAGTTAAGTTCTATTTACGCGTGAAAGACTTAATAAAAATATTTAAACGTCCTGCGTGATTAGGAGAAATAAGCATATACACGAGGGCTGTTCTCCTTCCACTTAAATCTATCTATTGTGCTATGATATTTCGCAATGAACCTTGTTTAACATTTTAACTCAGTTTTGCGCAAACTTATTACAGTTTAATAACAACTCTACTTGAATATTTTGAAAAAGTATAACTCGACAGTAATCTTAAGGACAACAAACCATGGAAATGAACACCGAGCGAGTTTTTACAACTTGAAACGTTATTTAAGCTGTATTCAATGCCTTTACAAGATCAATCGAGTATTTGGTAACATATGATGTTCTACAGCTACTATAAAGCGATACTGCAGTTAATTTTAATGCAGTAGATGTACCTTAAAGCACAATTTTTTAGCACTTAAGTCAAAAACAGCCATTACCGAAAAGACTATTGGCTTTGTTCAGAGCATGATTGAGGAGATTGACATGTTAAAGTAAGGAGTATTTAAGGAATAATCAGGATTCGTATGAAAGCAGCTAACACCATTTTAGATAAGAATTTGAAGGTATGCAAGCGTTGTTCCCCAGGATTCCTCATAAATTGAATCTAGTCTAAAAAGTCGACTATGTGCGTTGACGTAGGTCTACATTCGATCATTTGACAATGAATCATCTCATCTAGTGTACAATATCCTTATAGGGTACAAAACTTATGTATGCTATTGTGATTCGGAAAAATAGCGAAAATTGGCGGTTTATGTCTTTGGGAGCGAATCCGCTCCAATAAAGGTTGTTCGTCAAAACAGCCGAAAGTAAAGGATGCTCGCCACGTGTTTTGGAATTATGGAAGATATTTCTACTATATCACTGCAGGATCGTGGTACTGTTAATGCTGAATGGTGCACTACAGTATGTTTGCCTCAGGTACTACAAAGTGTTTGCGAAAAGCGCGCACAAGGAAGCATCATCTTGAATCAAAGTAACGTTCAGGCTCACACTACTGCTCGAACAACTAACTCTGAACTACTACCGTTTCAAATTATTACGTTTGGACTATGTGACGGTATATGACACCGCTGGTATATTTTTGCTTGTTTATAGAAAACAGCTTACAAAACTTATTAAATATTTGCGATTTTATTTAAATAACTAAACACTAACCTTATTATATAAAATGACAATACAATCTATTTAAATAAACTAAATAAACATATGTCTTCAAGTGAGAGGAAAGAAGTTAATAAAAGCTGATAATTATATTTCTGAAGGCATGGACTGCAATTTATTTAGGAGCTCTGAGCAAATAGGCTTCTCCCATTCTCGACAAACATGAAATTTCCTCCTTTTTAATTTATACCGGTACAAATAGCATGTTATTTTAGTTTACATTCGTTCATTATTTTGACCGCGCTGATATTCAGCAGAATCACTTATTTGTAGTATGTCCTCAAAGTTCTTTTAATGAATTAGTATTATAAAATCTTTGTAGCACATATGATGTAATTAAACTTTACGCTAACGTTTTTACATAATTTATTCGGTCTAGATCTGTCAAATTCTTATAACGTTGAAGTAAAATATACTAATTTTCTGCACATATATTTCGTAAATGGAAATATGGCCATGGGCCATCGTTAAGTGCTGCTGCTCAATGAAAAATTGGCACACTTTCTTTCCAACTATCTGCTCTTCCTTTGGTTAAAATATAGTATGCAATGGTATCTGGTTTTTGGGTGTGGTAATCAACTTTTCAATAATGGTTTATCGAAGAAATTACTTGATATTTTTAGAGACATATGACGGTACCGTAATATCACCATTAAAATCATATTGAGTACTGCCAATATGTTTGCGTTGTTAGCTAAAAAGGAAAGGAAATTTCGGGTTTATTTTTCTTCTGCAGTAAAACCTTTACTGTCAGAACCCTTACTCGAGTAAATATATACGTTATATAGTTACTTTTTGCATGTTAAGTACATTAACTTCATGCTGTACTTAGGTGTCTTTTTCGACGTGTACACTTTAAAACGGTGCCTACCTCTAAAAACGACTAAGCTTTCATGAACACAAACGGAGGCTCTGAGTGAAAAATTACTTTGGGAATTTTCAACAAGTATTTGGAATAAATTACTTATAGCAACTGCGTGATTGTTCTGCTTTCTCTCTTCTCTGTCAATAGTATCGCGGAATCCCAAAGAAGTTATGTTTCGAATTTTCTCTTAGTTAAGTGGAGCGAAAACAATCCCTATGCAGAAAATAAGCTGTCAATATTTTCACTACGTGAATTGAATACTTCAGTATAAGCCAATAAATCAAGAAATTCCATTAATTAACGTGCGATATTTTTATTTGTAGTCTATAATTTAATATTTTTTCAGTGTACAATGTCTTTCGGGATATGTTGGGTAAAGAGTAAATTCCACATCTTCTGGACTCCGATTATCTCCTATCTTCAATTAAAATGTGATTGCTCATCCAAAAATTCTTTGGAAAATGCACATTTGTCCTAAAAGATATATAATTTATTGTTCGGAAACCACAAAGGACCTTTATAGCCTTTAGTTTTGTTTTTCTTCTCACGCCCGTAAAGTTAATTATGTTTCTTCTCGCCCTGAATAGGAATTTAGTTTCCTTACCTTGTAGCAGTATCGTACTACTCTGAACCGTAGTCCTGTTTTTCAGACCTTGTCAATCCTGAACCAGTACCGTGCTTACTATCTTTATCATTTGCTTCTAATAAACTCATACATCTTTCTTCATAT
This sequence comes from Phrixothrix hirtus, assembly GCA_024586415.1. Classification (NCBI taxonomy): domain Eukaryota; kingdom Metazoa; phylum Arthropoda; class Insecta; order Coleoptera; family Phengodidae; genus Phrixothrix; species Phrixothrix hirtus. The sequence continues at coordinate 4,945 of JAHWXV010228532.1, read as the reverse complement.
TGTGATCATCTGGGTGCATTTCAGATTAATCCAGCAGTTTAGACATTGTTAAATGTCGTATTTAATGAAATGCGTCCTTAAGCCAACTTTTTATTTTCAAACTAGGTCGAAAGCCAAATAATATATACGCATAGGCTATTAACCGATATCATATACCGCAAATATACAACCACTTCATTTATCACGTACATACGCAGATGTCTACATTGCAACAGTTACTGGACTTATATATTTACGTTTCATTGAAAGGCACTCAGAGCATATTAGAAAATGCGAACCACTAAAATGTCGTAGCTGTATCTCATACCACTAAATATCCGTTGCGGGTAAAGTATTTGAATGTCAATAACGTTGAAATAATGGTTCATCCGCTTTATAGTCCAGACCGGGCACCTAATGATTTCTTTTTATTTTCATATGTAAAAGATAAATGAGAGAATCTAAGATTTATACCGGCTAAAGTGGCGGTAGACGCATTTAAAAATGAAATCAAGAGTTCAACACGGGAGGGTTAGAAAACCATTTTTGGAGATTGGCTTCAACAAATGTAGAAATTCATTGACTGTTGAGGAGAATACTGTGAACATTTTGAATAAACGTGTCTAGCTAATAAACTGCATACTATTTTAATAGACATAGCCCTCGTGCTTTTAGTTTTTACAGACAAAAATGCAGCTTGCTTTATTTACCTAGTTTTAGGAGATACCACGAGAGGTTCATTTTCCTGGACCCTCCCATTTTGAAACTTATAGAAAAATTGTATAAAATGGTGTGTATTTCGTTAGATTCATTTGTATTTCAAGTTTCTCTTTTAAGAGATATGCTATAAAATATCTGGGAGGGGCTGGGGAAACGCTAGCCCCTCCGATTTCAATAATTTTAACAACCATACATAGCATCGTTTATATTTGGTCAGTGTTTATTTGTGTGTTTCATATTTCGTATTTTGTGCTTTTCTCTTGTAATAATTATCCAATAAAGCTTCTGCCGGACGGGGAGCGACGGCAGCCCTTTTCCGTTTCGATAATTTTAATAAGAACGTATAAAATCGTTTGTATTTCGTTAGTGTTTATTTTTGCTCTGGTTTTCGTTATTTGTATTTTTATTTTTTACGATATACAAAAAATCTATGGGCTCCCTGTGGAAACGGCAGCTGACTCGTATCAACATCTTTAATGAGCATACGTGCGGTGGTATATGTTTTATTAGTGTTTACTTATGTTTCAGTTTTAGACATTTTTATTTAAGATATAAACAAAGAACTTGCGGAAGCAGTTGGGAAAACGATAGCATCCATTAATAATACTATCGTTTGTATACCGTTGTTATTGACAGAACGCACCATTAACTAATAAAAATCAAATAGTAAATATAATAATACTCTACGTCAATAAACAGGTATTGCAAATTGTAATAAGGTTTATACAAATTTAATGAATCCACCTTGTAAAAGAAAAATTACCAATTATCAAATTAATGTGTATCTAAGCATCTATAGTTCCTTCTACCGCGTTTTTAGCGTTGCGTTATAGATTGTTTCTAATGAGTGCAAACATGACTGTAAACTTCCTAGTATAAATAACATAATACCAGTTACTAATTTTACCAGATAATATTACATAATTACCCTGAATTAGGTATTTAGAATTCAGAATAGATCTACTGAATATAAATCTTGACTACAACCCGCTTGCGAACTTCAATATCAAATTTTTAACATTAAAAATCATTACATTGCATCGAAATTAACGTTATTGTAACAAAATAAATATATATAATATTTTCTTCAAAACTACATTAACTAAAAAATAATTTATTGCTTTATATAATTCATTCTATTGGAGAAATTGTCTTTGACGATAAACATGATTATACTAAATGTTATTAGTAATAAGCTTGTTATTCCCATCCAATTCAGTCGTAAGATTGTGTTGAATGGACTTGGCTAGCGAGCGCACGTATCTAAGAATATTTTGTCTCCAAATGAGTGGGAGAATATGTCAGTGGATTTCTACACGCACTTAGAAATCACTCTGTATATATAAAAATGCAATAAGTTGAGAAAAAGTTCAACTAGAACTAGAATAAATTATGTAAACTGGTATATATAGTTACAGAAACCGAAACAATATATTAACCTAAAGTGTATTATACTTGTATACGTATAACATATAGTAATTGTAAAAAATTTAATATTTTTGAAATTATATTCAAGATTGCACACTTATAACACAATGAGTATTTTTGACTGTGAAAAACAAGGTCATCAGAATGACTTATTTTTTTAGGTTCTATGCAGATAAAAAAGTTATTGAAACACGAAATCTGCCAGAATACTTCATAGTAGAATATTAATTATGGCAATGATTTCGATCCTATCTTAGGGCCATTTTCAGATAACACTAATTAAAAGAAGAATTAAAATTAAGATAAGTAAGATAAAAATTAGTTTTTGTCTCTTTACATGAAATTGAAGCTAGAAATTGATATAAATAAGTTTGTCAAAACACATACATAAATGAATATGAACATAACACAACTAATTAACATTTAAATTAAAAATGTAAAAACTTCGTTGAATTATCACAGTATTTAAATTTAATATCTAATCCGGTAATGTATTTTTTGTAGAGAGAAAAACACATAGCCAATAAATTGGGAAATCTAATAAAACTTTAATATAAAGCCTAAATGGTTAAATTATAGAATGAGTGTTCAAGATAAAAAGGTTACCATTACAATGACTAGTAAACATATCAATTCTTTCCTTTCTTATTTGATAAAATTCTCAATAAAACATTTATTAAAATTACTGAATATGGGAATAGAGCTTTGTTCAATACATTAGCATCGGATCCCTTATTTTTGAAATAATTAATGTAAATTGATTCATGTATACTCTATAACTATTCTTTCCGGCATGTACACTTCAAGTTTATTAAATTTTTTAAAATATCTATTGTCATTAACATATAAAATTTTCGAATCTTTATCCAAATAATTACGTTTTATTTCTATCGTTACGTGTAATTATATGTTCATAAAATTTTTGACGTTCGGCCGTTAATGTTATAGTCATTAGCTATATGAAGTAGATCTTAATATTTATGCTAATGTTACAATCATAAGCTATATGAAGTAGATCTTGTGTTTTATATTACAAAAGAAAGGATTACTTAGACGTACAACAGGTAATGGTATGACTTAAATCTTAGGTTGTTCAATAATTAGTTACAAACCGACACCAAAAAAGTTCTTGTTGCATAATATGTGCCATCACAGATTATTATTTTTTCCTTGATCTGAATCGTTCCCTTCGCAAGCTTTATAGATAGATATTTGCAAATATGATTACTTTTAAAATGTTAAAATGCTTTGTACAATGGTAACGGTAGTTTTAACATTTTAATGTCTAGATGATGTTTTTCTAAAAACACCAGGGATGCCATAAAATATTAAAACTTCATCAAATTTTATATCAGCTAGCTTTACCAAATGCTATTCAGCCGGTAGCTGAGAAAGCTAATACTTAAAATGGACGTTTTAAATATATTACACAACCACAATTAGAAGTGTTCTGAAATAGCTTTTGTAGCAAAAATTGCAATAAAGTCTGTCTTACGTATAATAATTTAGCATATAGGTAAATTGGAAAACTATAATGGTGTTGTTACTACAAAATCATAAAAATATTGTTTTAAAATAAGCATTCGGTCAGCGAGCTAATACTATTTTCTTCTTTTATCACATAATACTACCATAAATGGTTTATAAGAAGGTTTAGTTTAAAATATATGATATTTATACCTATACAAATTATAATTATTTTCTACTGTATTTAGCTAAACCTAAAATGTTTTGTTTCATTTGACTTGTGTGCTGTTACCTTATATTTAAGATACACTTATGTTTGACCAGTGTAACCGCTAGACAATTGTATTTTATTTGATATATTCAATTGTACTCTTTTTCTATAGGAGATTTAAATTTAATCATTGAAAGCAAGTCTCCAACAGAAAAACAATACAATTTAATATGTCAAATAAAATACGATTGTCTAGCGGTTTATATTGGTTAAACGTAATTCCACAATTCCAATTCAACATATATCATGTTTCAATTTAGATGTGGTAAACAACGTTTACAGAATTGTGCCATTCTGATATGTGAATTATGGTGTACCTACTTATTCTTAGCCTGTGCTGCACATTTCTAAAATGATGTACTGCAGTTTTCTTCTTTTTATCTATAGAATTAAATTACTACTTAGCTCTTTAAACACATACATTACTTGTATATTTATATTTACTGCTGGAGCTTAATGCCACAAAAGCCGTACTTTAACAGATAAATACGCAGCATTAGTTTGACAAGCCATAAATTGCACAAATACAAGTTTTATTATGCATTGGATAATGTCAATTACATGAATGTGTTCGATTTATTTCTTGATTGAACGTTGAGTAGAACTTTTGTATTTTAAAAGCGTTTCATATTTAATTCCTTTGCATTAAAGGGACTATAAACATCATTCTAAAATTTTAAAGTTTTCCCTTTCTTATTATAAACTCTTTAAGATACTAATATATGTGATGAATATAGCAAATGTGTATTATATCAAACATAGGTTAGGCGAATATGTATGTATTGATCAAGAAAGAACGGTTGTATGGAAATGGAGGATAGTGATAACGCACAAAGTAGAAGTGATGCGGAAAGACACGGTTACTTAAGTAATCCTGCTGTACAAAACACAAACATCTGGTGTAGGACAACACATGGGTATCTTACGTATCTTAAATGTAACTTAAAAGAACCAATATTAATTACATTCCCATGCATATACACTAAAGCTTTATAACTGAATATTAATGCAAGTACGTAAATAATTAAACATTGTTTATATATATATATATATATATATATATATATATATATATATATA
>JAHWXV010228499.1:0-11993 GCA_024586415.1 Phrixothrix hirtus | reverse complement strand
TCCTCTTTCCAATGGTATGTAAATTGTTTATTTTGAATGTATACTTTAATAAATAGGAATTTATTAAATTGGGGCATTCATTTAGAATAACCCTGTATATTTAAGGTTAAATATTTATGTACATTTAAAGAGTGATAGAAGTTACTGTAACCTTTAAAATACCCACTTGTAAATTTCATTCCAGTCTAGTGAGAAGAATAGATTCTCAGTAAATATTTCAGGAAATGAAATTTGTACCACTTTTTGCGTATTTATTGATAGAATGAGATGAAAATAGGTTAATAGAAAACTAAAGTTAGGTGTAAACAATGAATATATGTACTAAAGAAAGTATTATTATAATTATTGAACGGATCCATCCTCATGTGGTACCGTTGGGTTTAAAATATCACTTCGAAATATAGCGTCATTTTGAATGAAATTAATACTTATATTCTTCATATTGTTCGCTGATAGTTTCATAGCGTGTAATAAAGGGAGAACTGCACAAAAGTTACTTTATAAATTTGTGACATATGTTTAAATAATTTTATTTACGTTAAAGGGAAGTATTTTCCACATTTCAGAAAGACAGTATTAATTGTAGTTTTACAGTTGATGGCTAAAAAACAGAGTTTATGATTTTAACTTGTTTTTTTTCAAAATGACAGTTCGTTATTTAAATATAAATCAGTGGCGTGCGGTGATTTTTCTATTAGGACAGCAGCTACTTTTTAATGAAAAAACTGCGTTTATTATTTCCTTGAAGACGAAAATATCATTCTAAATATGTATTTTTTAATATTTACGTTGTAGGTAGTGCAGGTATAATTTTAAATTTGCTTTCTAAACAAAAATAAAGTGACATTGGTTTTATTTGTAAACTAAATCAGTTCTTCTATTTTTTTATAAAAATGTATTACATGATAAATTATTAGTTAAGTTAATAGTACCCATTTAAAATAAAATAATCTAAAAAAATTAAATCAGTAGGTATTACGTAATATTAAATATTATTTACTCGATTATTTACTTGCACAATTATTATAAAAGTTCAAAAATATATAAAAGTCAACACAAAAAGTAAACACTGTTACTGTCACTTAAATTTGTTAAAAATAATTATCAAAAGTTTGATGGTATAACAACTTTGTCAAAACATAGGCGGCTATCTTTAGTCTGAAAGGAGCCATTTATCTGCTTTCAGAATACTTATTCTAGTATATAGTAAGATACGGTGACTCATTAATCTCTGGCATACTCTGAAGACCGCAAGCCCCCGTGCTGCTTACTTTGAAGCTGAACGACATAAAGAAGATTGTAAGTTAATCATACATTCAAAGCATACTATAAGATTTCAAAATTCATTTAAAACAGAATTGATGTTACACGCAGAATTATTAATTGAAATTTAATGTCTTATAAAGAGCAGAAATTTTCTGAAATTCTTTGGGCGGGAGAGCTTACCTTGCTGCCCTGAACAGACCGCTACTGATATAAATAATATGAAGTTAGATTCAATGTAAGTTTTAGCTTCCACACAGAATATCATTATCACTTTCTACAGAGATGCGACCAAAATAGCTTTAAATACAGTTATGTATTTATTTCATTTACATATCTCTTTAAAGCTAAATATTTATCATATACAGAAATGACATAATTGAGGCATTAGTATAATTGAAAAATTGTCTACAAAGTAACTATCTATTTGTCAAATTATAATATGTTAATTACTAAACTTCGCTTTTAATCTCTGCATTCCTTGATAATGTATAGAGTTTTTCAAGAGTATGAAGTAACCTTATTTGCCGATAATTTAGTAAATAATTAACCTATTTCAAAAACAAAAAAACGATTTAAAATAATGGGATTGATTAAAAAATATACCTTATCGGAAACCATGCATGGGCACTATTATTTCCTTGCACAAGTAAAAACCTTTCTTCAATACTGTAATGGCAGATCCGAATATGTTCAGGAATACCTGTACAGTTTGAGCAATCAATTCTTTCAATTGACGAAATGTAGTAGACTTTTATTTAAAAATACCTCTTCTATTAAATGACGAAAAAATATAAAAATCTGGTGACCTTTCAGGCCAAACGACTGGTAATTATTTGCCGATAATTTAATTCATATTCCGCGTGTTACTAGTCATTATGACAGCAGATAAAAAAGTAGGACCAGCTTATTTATTACAGAGATAATAACAAATAATAAATCACCTTTGATGAAAGGCGATTTGTTTCGTGAAATTAACAGCCGATCAAAGTTTCATTAAAAATCATAAATTTATCCGAATAAATAGAAAAATCTCGTGTACTACTGATAACATGACAATTACCGAAAATATTAAGCAACAATGTTGTGAAATGCAATAATAAAAAATTGTTGTTGCCATGACAACTGATTTTTGGTTAATTAGATGGTATCAAAATGTTTAGATTGTTTAAAAAACAGATATGAGCAATTCAAGTTACTTATTACTTTTCAGAAACCCTATACAGGATGTTTATTTAACGGAATCCTTTCTCGATTATAGCTGTATGCTTACTCTGATAAAAAATATAATATACAAAATGCTAATGGGTTTGAAGAGGGCGTAATTAAGAATTAGTTTCATATGTACACGGCGTTTAAAAATGCGTGGTGTATAAAAGTATATTATTTTTTTTGAAAATTAAACCATAGTATATTCTCCATACTGTCCTAATTTCTGTCCATTCCAATAGTGAGTTGTCCAGTTATGGCCTTAAATAATTTTTAGGTTATTAGCAACCCGTCATTTGAATTCTAGTGTCTATTTTATGTTGTATTAGTTTTTTGTAAAAACTTAATCAAGGTTTTATCTAGGTGCATTTTATTTGAAACTGATACTATGTTTGCACGTTTTTATACAGGGTGTTCAGAATTTTGTTTTACAGATCGCAATTTTCGAATTCACTTTTTGCAATTGTTTCAAATCGAACACCCTATATTTTATTAAAGTAACCCTAATAAATATTAACTTATCTTTAATTAGATATTATATAAAAGCACGTTAATCTTCGATAGTTTTAAAACGGTAACAATATTTGTTAGCAGAACATTAAGACTGTAGTCTAAATTTTATAGAAAGTTAGGTACCATAATGAATGTGATATGGTAACAAGTAGTTAATATAATAAAAGTGATAAAATCTTCAAATTTTTTCGCCTATTCAATTATTTTGATAAGGTCTCGTATTTCTAATTCATTTTTGTAAATGTTGGAAATACTGTTAAAGGACCTGTAGTTTTATAAATAAGAGTGGTTTTAATACATGTGATTTACGCGATTGGATCATCTTATGAAGATTGTTTGTTAGCATGTAACGATTTATTTTACCACCGTTTAAATTCTACCTCATTCCATCAGCTACAGTTATTTAATTATCATTACTGGCAAAATTTTATTTAATTTTATTATATTCGTATTTGGAACTAGATGGAATTTGAGTATGAATTTAACTTCAAAATTAGGCGCCAAAGCAAGCTTGGAAAATCGGACGGGTTGTTCGTTATGAAAAGTGAACACACGATTATAGCGTTGCATTTGTCATTTTTTATTTCCTTAATTGGAATTCTGTTGTTCGCTGGGAACTTTTATAAAAAGGTTTATGTGACATTTAGTATTGACAATTAAGTAATTTGATTTTACATAAAAATAGTGTAACTAAAATTAAACAGATGATGTAGTCCCCAAATGACTCTGGAATCTTCTTCAGTATTGTTCTAGAATTTATCTTTTATATATAAACAGCAGATTAAATTCTCTTAGTTAGTCTTTATTAGAATCATGCACTGATCATTACTAATAATATAAATATACATACATAAATAGAAATATAAATGTTTGCTGTTAATCTGCGAAATAAATATTTAAATAATTAAGTGTACATAAATAACTGTAATTTTAGTGAATATAAATCAACATTTTAAAACCAAATTTTTTTACCTTTTGGTGATGTACTACTTTAAAATGTACTTTCAAAAGTTATAATCAGGAGTCTGCATATCGGACAAAAATGAACTAAGATTGCACTTGCCTTACAAGTTCACGATTACCCCTGTGCGAGCCACATGAGGAAATGACCCTGTGTTTGTTGAACAATTTCACTTAAATATCAAGATATGTTATTAGTCCTTTTCGCATTTAATTAGCTTATCATTTGAAATACTAGTTATTATTTTTTGTTAAATAGAACAAATTCTGCGCTAACATTTAAATAAGGTCAAGTTTACGAAATGAACGTTCCAGCAAACATTACTTCTGTGCTTTAAAATATAGTGGACAATATTAATAGCTTTCCATTTATGTAAGTTTTATGATTTTCAGACTTTGATGGTTATAAATTACATTGACCAGTGAAATTCAGGCAATTCTGAATTGCATTTTTGAATAATCTAGTAGTAGTACTATCCGACTTTGTCTCATTCGTCCTATTAGTTTGACATGACAATGCATTTAATTATTACAGTTTTGATTATAACTAAAGAATACAGTTAAATTCTCTAGCTCATTTGTTAAGAGATAGCAGTATAAACTTTTGTAAGACCCATCCTATAATTGCGTTCACACAATTTTTATATTCCTTGTTTAGAAGTATTCTAGCCCTAAGTTTGAATTATTTCATGAGTCTCATAGTAAGTATTATTCCATCGGTTGCAAAGGAAGTTGAAGAAGAATATTGTTATAAATATCATGTGTGTATGCTCAAAAATTTCCTGACAGGCGTCATCCTAATGCTAGATCGCTACAAATCCTTAAGAAACAAGGCAGGTTCAAGTGAAGAAAATGAGTTTGCGATATCCTAAGCGGTTGTGGAAAATCCAGAACTAGCGTGAGAAACGTATGTAGGGATTTAGACATTAATAAATCTTCAATGTCAAATTGCATTAGACAAAACGATTTTCATCCCTATTGTTTCCAATTACATCACGAGCATGCGACGGTTCAAATTTTCTTAAACTTCATAAGATAAGAGTTTCACAATTAATTGAAAATCTTCCAGATTACATAATGGATGATGCACCTATTCACTTTAATTGAATTTTCGACGACGAATTCATGAAAGCAGGTGAAGGTGAAGCAGAAAAGGCATTGTTACACTTATTTTAATATTAATATTTAATTTTATTGTATTTTTAAATAAATTTTATTAGGTCCAATTAAATAACGAGTCAAATCGCCTGATGTGATGGCCAATGATATTTTTGTGTGTGGCAGTGCTTGTCCCTGAAATATTTTAGAGCATCTACATAAAATTGTTTTTTTTTGTTTAGTTTATTTGAACATTAAAGCAAATTTTAATTTTTGAGAACTTGTTTTCTACGATAGCTAAAGTTTAATTTCATTATTTATTTCTATTTTGGTTCTAATATAACATGCGCTCATTTAAATTTCAGTTTCCAGCGGGCCATGAAATGTTTCCGTAGAGCGTGGCTTATACACATGCATGCCAACCAAAGCCAATACATAACCTGCAAATTATATGTCAACAAATTGGGTGCGAAGAACTTTATTATTAAATTAAAATAGGAAATTTATTTACAATATTTATAATAAATGAACGAAATGACCATTGCATTCAATGCATTTGTTCAACGCATTCCGACGCTAAGACATGATTTTTTTTATAGCTCACTGGGAATTGAAATTTAAATGATCGCACGGTAGTACTGAACTTCTTATAAAACTTAAACTGCAATTTTATTGTTCTATTAACGAACATCTTTACTCTGATTTAAAACTACTGAAAATTAAGGACAACCTATGATATCAAATTAAAGATAGATTTATTAGTTTAATGAAATATTATAGCGTTATGATTGTAACGTTCCATATTTGTTGTTTAGTATCGACTATTTATATTACACAGACCTTATCTCTTTATAACAAGTGTCAAATTCATAGAAATAAATCATATATAATAATTATAATAAATTATATTATTTAAGAACTTGGAATAATTTAACTTATAATTTTTGAACGCCTGTATAATATGTATATTAATCAATTAATATAATTTTTTATTCATTTAAGTCAATATAATATCACATTCTCAGTATAATTAAATTTTGTAATGATTAACTATTGGCTATCCCAAAAATATAATTAGTTACAATATTTTGGAGCCGGCTCTAGTTAAAGTCAGTCTTTAGAAAGATCTCGAGTCGAAAGCTAGAGCGCGGTAGGAAGGGAGTCTGATTCCAGCCAACAAAGTGGTCGCACGCTAAACCTTTATGCATTTTTATTGTTCAATTTATTATGTTAAATTAAAAATCCTGTGTGTAGTTGTACTGGCTGAGACCCACTCTACTGCTATATATTTTTTTGATTAATAATGGGTTAAACTTTTAATTACTTTTTACAATGGGTCGCGGCCCAATACCAGGGGGGAGCGGCCGATTTTCAGCCTACATTGAAATTAAGTGGTTTCCTGGAGATTTACTCAAGTACATTATATAAAAAATCTTGAATCTAAAATTATTATGCAGAAGTGAATAATTAATTATTACATACCAGTGATGAGTTATCGGTTACTGTTGTTGCAGCTGTTAAGTTTTTCTTGTTGGCTTCACAACAGATTGTTGGGGATTGTACTTCTCCGTATTAAATTGTCACGTACAGTTGTATTAAATTCCATCATGACTTCTGACCTAATAATTATCTTAATTAATAACAATTTTTTTAGAACGTACCATTTAATTTCATGCAGATGCCTGCCAATTTATTTTTGAACCTTAAAATCTTTCGTTTGAAATTGGGACTTTTCAAATTTGGGTTTTCATTTATTAAATCGATTTCTTGGCAATCTAAATTAAATAAAAGAAATTTATAACTCATGAATAATTGTTGCAATGGTCTCATTAATATCTTGACTTTTTATGTATGAATAAAATCAATTTAACTTTTAAAATTCAGTTAACAGTCTAAGACCAGTCGTGTCATAACCATTAGAACTCATTCTTGATTGATTTTCAAGATTGACGTTTAAATTTAATCAATTTGCTAGTATTTACTTATCTTCTAGTACGAAGTATCTAGATCACTTCAGCTGAATGTTTCTCATGGCAGGGAAACAGCTGGTTGATCAGTGACGATGTCTAGGACGCATCCCTGTAACGTGTAACACGTTCCTTGTAATATTTGTTTTAATTTAAAATGTTCTAACAATTTCTAGTAACTGCAAACAACACATAAAACATTAAATGAATAAATTTCTTTCTAAAAATTAATTTATAGCATTTTATTTTAAGCCGATTCAAAATAAACAACTTTATTTGATTCCAGTATAATATTTGGTATTTAAACTTCAAACAATGGAACTACAAATTACCGGAATACATAAATGGATTTTCTGAACTTCAATTGAGTCCGTCCCTGTGTTGAAGCGAACAGAGCGGTTCAAAGTGAAAACGCCGTGAAGGGCAGTCTGGCTGCATCTCTCAACGAGTGAGAATTTGGCATTGCTTTCTAAATTTCTTTATCTTATGTCTTTCTTTTACCTGTAATGCCGGATGCTGGCCAGTTCCGAAGCAGGTTGATTCTAACAAAATTCCTTTTTCGATTATTATGACCAAATTATTTTCTTTTAATACTTTTAAGAATCATCGGTCCTAAAAAAAGAAGGTTCGGAGGATGCTAGTGCATTGGGTTGCGCGCGCGCGCGTGTGTGTTGTTTAAGTTTTTCTATGGATTGGTGGCTTAAATTCAAATTAATTTACTATGCAGTAATCTGCAAAATATATATCGAGATAGCATATTGCATATAGCATATTGCCGAGTTTATAACTTAACATCTATTTTGGCGTAGTCCAAATTAATGCAACTCGACCTTTATATGTTCTCTTCGCCATCGATTTAACCACTAATCCTATGATTCATGTTAATTTTTCAGTGTCGTCATACAGCAGCAATCCATGTGTCTGCTACCAATAATAAGTAGGACCTATTTTAAAATTTAGTCAAAATTGGGATTTTTACTAAAGTGGTTTTTAAATTCAGTTTTTTTTTAAAATTCTTTCGGCTTAATTTCAATTTATTACATTAAAACAAAATATCTAATCAGACGCTCTGCTACTGTTACTTGTTTATTTGAATATCTAAAATTTAATTTCACTTTATATAAGTTCGCTTCACGGTCTTATGTAATTTAATTTGCTAATAACAAATAAGTCTGTGCTCAGGTTACAATAGATATAATTTACTGTGAAGAGCCCGCTTTTAGGGCCCTTTGCCATTGAATTATTTCACTAATTTGAATTTGATTTTCCAGCTCGCAAATCACCGGCCACTTCAGAAGATTTTGTTCCTCGCGTTGAACTAATGCAGACTCCACTGTACCAACTGAAACCATATTTCCATTGTATATCCGGTAACACTTAAAATTTCAGTTATTTAAAATTCAAATATTTAAACTTCTTTTATTTAAAAATTCTAATACTTTTAACTGCTAATATTTTAAAATGGCCTACCACTCATTTAAACTGTGATATTTTTATTAAGTTTGATTAAACGATTTATCTAATTTTATTTAGCTATTAATATAAGGCCTTTTAAACAATTTAGAATTCATCAACTGTCAAGATAGTCAACTTATCAGATCTACAGCTTATTAAACTTTTATTTAATTTCCATCTTTTAAACATTTGCGCCCACAGCACGCATCTGACAAGTTAGCTAAGCTATATCTTGGGCCACCCCTGAATTAATTAATTTTTGAGCTACCAGAGTTGTCAACTTCCCAAAGGCTGAAATAACATCCCCAGCCGAACGGGTTACAATCCGGACTTTTGATGTCGTTGGTAAACCAGGTTAAATATTTGCAAAATTTTTTACGGTCATTATCATATTATTTGCATTAATTTCGACTATATTGTTTCAAATTTTATTATTATATGAGAGTTATAATTTAATTTTCCAAGATTGTTGAAAAAGTTGCTAATTTACAAGTTATAAATTAGATAAAAAGTTCGAGTATTATTTTTTTAAATCAGTTAGGTTTTCATGCCGGTCACAGCACATCTACAGTACTTAATTATCAACGAAATTAGTCAAAACGTAAATGACGGTAAGAAACAATTCTAATTTTGTTAGACTTCTTCAAAGCATTTAATACTATTGATCATATATTTTATTTTGGTTTCAATTGCATTGCTCTTACCTTATTCGAAGAATATTCATAACAGAAAGCAAAGGGTTACTACCGACTCTTTCCAATCCACTCATTATAAATACTGGCGTGCCGCAGGGATTCATTCTTGGTCCTCTGCTCTATTTAATCTACACTTCTGATTTAGATATAGTTCTCGAGTTTTGCACATTTCATAGTTATGCTGATGATATTCAATTAGTTTATAGTTTTCCCGTCGCAGAAGCACACCAAGTCTAAATTAATATTAATAATGATTTGAATGAAGCGAAAACCACTGTCTGAAATTAAATGCAAAAATATCTGTTTCACTTGTTTTTGGTAATTCATACAACAGGCAGTATATTAAAAATAATATTTCACTAGAATTATATGACAATATTTTGTCATTTTCTAATGTTGCGAAAAATGCTGGTGTAATAATGGATGAAAAATTGGAATTTAAAGTTATTACTGCACTTAAACTTTTATACTCTCATAGATGTATGCTGTCGCATAAATTAGGAAGCATGCTTCTTAATTCCTTGGTTTTATCTATTCTCATTTATTGTTATGTTGTTTATGGGCCATGTTTGGACTGTGTTGACAGTAGTAGGATACAACTAGTGCAGAATTCCAAGTTATTAATAATTTTAGACCTAATTATCTTAGTAATAAGCTTGTGGGCCGTAATGTTATTTATAATCGCTTGTTGGGAAATATAAGTAATTTAACGTTTCTGCGGTACAAAACTTCTTTATTTAGACGTTCCTTTAAATACATTGCGGTCTTTATATACAACTACTTACCTATAACGTACTACATGCTCCATTTCTACTATTAAACATAATCTAAAACCATGTTTACTTTTAAAAAAATAATTATACAGGCAATTCTCGTATTCGCATACACGTTAATATCAGTTGCTACTATTCATAATAATACTAAATTGTAGTTAGATTTATCACAGAATAAATGATTTCAGTATTTAGTTATATATAACACGTTTACTGGTTATTGTACGCATTGTATTATTGGATAGTTGGGTAGAAGAACAGCATAGACTGAACCCCGCCATAATAGAGGCATTATTATTATTGCTATTATTATTATTATTATTATTATTTTACCACTAAATAAAAAAAAATAATTAATACCTAGCGATTCCTGAGATTAAGTTAGCCTCGGCCAATTAACATCGACGAACTCGGGTTATAATACTTGAAAAAAAAATTGAATTTAAAGATTACGATCCGTAAAACAAACTTCTGAACACCTGTATAAGACAGTTATAAATAGAGTGCATCTAGGTAAAGCTTTGTTTAAGTTTTTACAAAAAACTAACAAAAGATCAGTAGATATTGGAATTTAAATGAGGTGTTCATGGTAACCCAAAAATAATTTAAAACTTCATAACATGTTAACGCGCTATTGGAATGCGAAGAAATAAGACTATATAGAGAACATACAGGAGCTTAATTTTCGATCAGAAAATATGATGGGTGCAATTTAAAAACGTATTTTTATGCACCACGCATTTTTTAAACACCCTGTAGATGTGAAACTAATTTAAAATTATGCCCTCTTTAAACCCATTAGCATTACTTTCATCAGAGTTAGTAAAATGCTATAATCAACGAAGGGGCTACCCTATATAATCGCAAAAGTTATTGGGCAGACAAAATGTACTTAGATTAATAGAATACAATTCGAACAACCAAGTTATTTTAATTTTCTCTGCTAAGTGTATAAAATTTAGAAGAAAAGTATATTGTAGGTCACAACATTAATTAAATGATCCAAAAATTGACATTATTCTTTCATAAATAATATAATTATATAATTTTAAGGTTAGTAAGTTTGTCGTAGTATTAATCTAAATTACCTCTTCAAATAGCAAAACCTTCTATATCTATGTATGTTGTATCTATAAATATCTATCTCACTTACCTGATATATCCGGTAAATATGATTGTTTTGACATCCACTCTTTAATGTTTTTAATGTCTTCTTGAACATCATTCACAGTTTTTCCATGAGATGCAAAAATGGCTTTTTTATCTTCTTCGGACCATTGCAAAATTGATAAACGAGACATAATTACCGTTTTAAAACTTTATGCAAATTATATTACTGACAAACGATTGTCAGTGAAACCTATTTACGACGTTATTTATGGAGGGATTATCAAAGGTTTTGCAATATTTTAACTAGGAAGTAGTAATTAATCGACGATAACTTGTCAAAGAATGAATCCCTGTTTAGGGTCAATCACTTTAATTATAAAATGTGAATATTTACTTATTTATTTATCGACAATTTGCGACTTTTCACGTTTAAAACGTATCAGTAACTGTAAACACTTGTTTAAGTGAAACGGGTCCTTGTAAAACTTGGCGTTACGTTTGCTATTTTTATACGATGTATCTTAGATAAAAATTAATGATATACTGATACTTAATATGACTTTTATTTAGGTGTTGATTTATACAAATCTTATTTATATACAAAAATTGTTGTCTGCGTTGATTACTTTCGAATTGGTCCAATCACCAAAACGTCAAAGGCCACTATGCAAATATATCAGATTATACCACTCCAAACCCGTGGGCAACTATTATTGAGTAAGGCTATATGTAGTAATCAGATCGACAGAATGTTGTTTATCAAAACATTTTATTTTATTTTGTTCGAAGGCAACTAGATATTGTTGTTACAAGGATCGAAATCATAATCATTATGGCAAGCATCGTGAAAATTATATATACTGGGTGTCTCAAAACTGTTGGGACATAGAGCTACCACGTATTCTGGGGATCAAAATAAGTCGATTGGAATCAACTTACCTATGTACAAA